>JAIUCV010002390.1:0-47551 GCA_026724425.1 Erythrophleum ivorense
CCGCCCACTATTACTACGAAAAAAGCCCTGCCTTTTTCCTTCGCTACTAGGAGAGTCAGCAACTTCTATTAGCGCCGGACCTTGAGTTGAATTGATCGTGTCATGTGCAACGTCCATCAATGATGGTTCATTAATGTCCATTGATTTAGACTCCTTCCCCCTTCCCAACTACGAATAAGATCGAGAGGTATGAAATCGCTCGAGCGAAGCGAGAGGAGCTAAAACAGCCCCCAAAAACCAAGAACGAGGAAGCCTTTCGATTCACTCCCCACTCTCTCTTAAATAAAGCTCGAGGGCGAGCTTTATTTAAGAGGGCAGGTCGGCCGGGTCTTTCCCTGTTGTTCTGTTCCGCCACGAGAAAGACGCACAGAAGAGGTATGCCCAGCGCGCGGAGGATCCTTTGAGAGTGTCTGTTGTCTCGGTAGGGAACTGTACGATCTTTTCCCCTATTGTATTGAATCAATAAAAAAAAAGAGGTCAGTGCTACGGCCCTCTATTGTTTGATCCAATATTGACCGGGGACGAGCCCCGACTTCCATAGGTCCTTGGTTTGACCTCCCGTAGTGGTCCTTGCTTTTAATAAAGCGGAGCGGGGCCAATTTCTCGTACTTGCTCAGTGTACCCCCCTTTCGTCGAGTGCACCGCCCGGTTCACTGGGCTGTTGGCCTACCAAGCACTTGCCCGCTGCTCCTGCCGCCCGCCAAGCGGGCGGAGCGCTCGTTATCCTTACTCTCTGCCGGGGCCCCCTCCCATTGCTCTAGCCATAAGCTATGGCAGCTCCAGCTCGAAACCACAGGGGCCGCCCTGCGAGGCCAGAGTGGGCTCAGCGGTCAGGTCAGCCCCCATTCGAATTACGTTAGGGGGTCTTTCGCTTTTGCCAGATCTAGAGAGATACTACGAGTCCTCCGTCCCAGATTCCATCGCCGCGGCCATCTGGTTCACCGGTACTACCAAAAAGTCTCATGCTTACGTTACTGTTACTGATGGTTTTATTATCTTGGACCACGAAGACCCCGGTCGTGCTTCTGGTTTCCATTCCCATCATCATATTGATGATAAATCTCCTCGCGCTCTGCCATAAGAACTTGGAGTCCGTATCATGGTGAAGGTAAGGTAACGCTGTGATTCTTGCTCAAAAAACAGACCGAACGCGTTCGAGTTATTGGCTCGTCCAACCCGGCAGCATCATGAGTCGCTCGTTCAACTGTCCCTCGGAGACACGGTCGAGAAGTACCATGCATGGTTGCCCCCCGTCCTTTCTTGCTCTCGGTCCCACCCAGCAAGATACGGCTCAGCCAAAAAACGTGAGCAACAAGCAACGGATTTAGCGCACTAGCTCTCAAGCCCTCTCCTTACGTCGAGCAGCTCCGCACGTTGTGCGTTAGCCGCACAGTAGTTTGATTGCTCCCCTGCGCGAGCCTTATTTATCAAAAAAGGGGGGACTTCTGCAACGGGCTATGCCACCCAAACCAACTGAGGGAAGTCGCATCCCGCCCATCGCAAGCACCTACAATGTCATGATCACATTGGTTTACCCTTTTTTCTTTGGTAGTTCAACGGACGGTCGCCCCTCCAACAAGAAAAGGTATAAATATGGAAACTTTCTCTGCCATTTGGATCGGAGAAATTATGGAGGAAATCGGGTTTTAAAATTTCCAGAAACCCCACGATTATATAGCCAAAGGGAATACGCCGCGCCTAAAATCATCCCAAGCGCTGCTAATGTGGCTACTAAGCTATTTCTTTGGAAAGCTCCTACTGAGATGGGAAATTCCCCGATAAAGCTGCTAGTACCAGAGTGAACTCATATTGGCCAAAGTGGAAGAGACGGAAATGGTAGAGAGATTCGGCATTGTGCTCACTAAACCTCCGTAATATCTAACAAGTCGAGTCTTATGTCGGTCATATAGAACACCAACACATAGAAAAAGGGCTGAAGGAACCAGTCCATGACTTAACATCGGTGGATTGCTACCTCCAATTCCCTGTATGTTCGATAGAGCCAAAGATTCCCCCCCCCCCCACTGATCGGAGTACGCCGATTACCCCCGAACCGTACAAGATAGTTACCGCCTATCATACGGCTTTCTAACTTCACTTTTTTTTTCTGGTCGTTCCGCTCTGTCGATCGATGGTAGTATAAGAGATCTGTAACCCCCCGAAATTATTTACATAAAGGGTTCCTGCTTTCTACCCCATAGTTAGCATGTATCTCCCCGGGTCATACTTGAGTATCACATCGTAGACCCCCCACCCCAACTCTATCTTCCTTATCAGTGAACCGGAAAATAGTGCCTAGGTACTCCTTCAATGCAGCGGGGACGAGACGACGTGACATACTACGATCACGTACAGAAGTGCTGCCCTTCGGCTCGGCAATATGGAACCTCTCAACAGCTCTCGTTCCTTTATGAGGTCCTCTCGGGATAGGTAGGCCCAGCCCAAGCCTTTCCCCTCCCCCCGACCGCTGGGATTTTGCTTTCCTTATCTACGTGCGCACTGCGTCAGCACTGGCGAAAAAGAGGTCGGCTTTACTGAAGAAGAAGGGGCGGGCCCGGGTGCTTGTGGGCCCCCCTCTGCAGCAAGTGCTTGTTGGACCCCCACCCCCGTTTCCCGGGAGGGGGCCGGGCTGTGTCTCCCCAGCGGCCGGCCAGTGGCGGCAGAAAACGAACTCGGGGGGGCTCCGCGCGGTTCGCGTTTTCTTGTGTTGAGATGCTTCTCATTCTCTTATAGAAGCTCGCGTCCACGCCGGGCCCTTCGGGTGTCATATTTTGGCCGAGTTTACCGTACCTCCGGCCCTTTATGTTACGCGACCCGTAAGATTTTGTTACGTTCCACCGCTGTTACGCCAGAAATAAAAGGTTCCTCACGAGCATCCCGTTCTGCGGCGTGGTGGCAGGACCGATAGGGGATTGGCTCCGGTGTTGATAGGGTAAAATCCGCAGGAGTCATGCAAATACATAGGCCCCTTCCCCTCTCTTTTAGATGAATGGGGTGGTTTATTTATAAGGCGTTTTCCCGATCTACGGTCCCTCGGAGCGAGGGGTTAGGCAGGTAGTATGGGGCCCTCTGACTTCCAGCTATGTGTTGTGCGGCTCCCGCGAAGCGAATGAAGGTAAGCTCTTCGAGCTTACGGGTGAGCTTACGCTTACTCTCAGCCTCTTTGATTGGTAGGCGGGCGGGCTAAGCCCCCTACTTAAGATTCCATTCATAAGGGTCATTTTCTGTTGTCGTGACGCTTTGGTTAGGCCGACTACTAGACTACTAGAGGCTTACTTCTAGCTTCTATAGGGGCCTTTCCACATTTGGTGTAGTTTTAGTTTGTATTGGTACTGAATGAACATATCAAACAAAGGCGAGCAGTATAAGCCCTTCTCCGGCCTGGGAAAAGCAGCGAACTCTAGAAGCTAGGGCGTTGTTCACCTTTTGACACGAACACTATTCCGTTCTCAGCGGAAACACCGCCTTAGAGATTGAACGTCGACTTATCTTATTGCCGTTCAATCTAAGACAGCGCTGATAGCTTGTAGTGAACAGCCCCCTTATTTATGAAACCAACCGAAAGAAAGCAGCCTTTGGTACTTAACTTAAGTGTTAAGGGAACCCTTGCAACTATGATAGAAAGCCCGTTTGCTTGTTGCCAAACCCTTCGCCTTTCTTTTGAATCAAAGTAGGTCGGGGGAAGCTACCGCTTATACGACAGCTCTGCTTCCTCGTCTTGCTTCTGGCAAAGCTTCTACTTTGCTTGCTTCTCTCGCGCTTGCTTGCGCGAAGGCTTAAAGTCCTTTTCGCTAGGTCCAAAAGCTTCCGTCAAAGCGAAAGATCTGATCCAACTGAAATTCCCGCATATTGAGCGCAGCGGATATGCGGCTACGGCTAGGCGATCATATCGTGCCATAAAACAATTTTATATGTATAGAGAGATCCCCTTGATATACAGATAGAATAGATGTTCATGGATAGACAGACATTCCATTGATCTTAGTTTTGGGGCTGAAAAAAGCTAGTCGATCAAAATGAATCATTCTTATGGTCTCTCTTCGCCCCCCGCCCCGAAACTGACCCACAGCACAGCGCCCATTCGCTTCGCGCGCGGGAAGGCAACGAAGTTCAGTTCATGAGACCGCGGCGGAGTGAGAGCAGCCGCGACACGAAGTTCCTTACACTTAGCTGGATCTCGCTGGTGCCACCTAAACGGTAGGTAGGCGACGGATGTGTGACGTTTGGAGTTGTCGTTCGTGCACCTGTCCCCAATGGGAAGAATGAGTGATCCGTTCCCCTGCGGATCATGGCCTTACCACTCGGTCCCCGATGGCCAGCGGGGGATTCGGTATAGCAGCTTACGCTCGTTTGCGCTGCGCGTTCCCGCTGGACTGGACACGTGTTAGCTGTAGGAAGTATGGTTCCGAAAGTGACTTCGGTTCGCCTGTTCAGGCTCAACTCCTCGCTTTACGTTAGCGGGACCTACAGGTCGGGCCGGGGCTCTGCGCTCTTTCTTTCTGTGTGGGACGATGCCGGGGAGAGAAGGGAATGCGTCGAGGCGGCGAACAACAACAACACAACTACATTTTTTTTTGCTTTTCCCTCCATCCATGAGATGAGCCCAGTGCATTGGACCGATGGATAAGAGAAACTGAGCTGGCCTAAATCTTGGGCGCTCTACGTACGATGTTGACTCCATCAATCAGATACATATCGATTTCTTTCTGATGGATCAAGAATAGATAGTTGTCTTATCAATAGATAGAAATAGGGGATTTCCCCTTATTATTGATGGATTCCCTCTCTATCATCCTACTCTTTCGATCTATCAGAACGGATCAGGCTATCTATCAATCGATTTGAAAATAGCACGTTCATCTCGCTTTTCGTTCATTTCCGCCACGCCCAACATAGCCACCATAATAAGAAGCAGGCGAAGCAGCTAGAAGCTAGAGCTTATAGCCCTTGAATTCTTATTCACGAATGAATTGGGAAAGCCAACAGAAAGATTCGATTCTGACTTCGTAGAGCCGGTGCTGCTGTTGCCTGCGCGTAGGGTGTCCCCCACTCCCCGTCCCGGGGCGCTAAGGGGCTTTTGTTTTTGGAACAGACGGCAATGTTTTGCTGACGCCTTGAATCAAGCTTTTGTTGCGACATGCTATGTTTTCTCCCCCATTGCTAGTAGGTGGATGGGTCGCACGCCCGGCACACATGTTTTGGCCTTGTGTGTCCATAACTAAAAATAGGTGACCTAACGGCCGCCGCCCGACTAAACATACCAATAGTCACCAGATTCATATGGGCTACTGAGGAGTAAGCAATGATCTTCTTAAGATCGATCTGTCTTGAAGTGGTCAAGGAAGTATATATTATAGCAATCGCGCTTGGAGTATAAATGAAAGGAGTGGAACAAAGTGTCGCTTCGGGAAACATGGGTATTGAAAATCTTAAAAACCCGTGGGTTCCCAATTTTGAAGGAATTCCTGCCAAGATGACGGATCCTGCCGTAGGTGCCTCTACATGAGCTTCGGGTAACCAAATATGAACTGGTACCATAGGGCACTTTGACGGCGAAAGAGGCGAAAGAAGCAATCCATAGAAAGATTTGGCGCCGCTCACTAAATTCTGTGGTTAATGATATTTGTAAATCGGTGGTCCCTGTTTGGAGAAGAATCAACAGAATAGCTAATAGCATAAAAAACAGATCCAAGTAAAGTATAAAGGAAAAACTGATATGCTGCCTTGATCTTTCTTTGTCTCGAACCCCATACCCCTATAATAATGGTAGAGTAAGGGGTGGCCCCAAAGCGGAATTGACCGGTGGTGGTTGGTCGAAGCTCCAGTAGGTAGCCACTCCCTTCTCAGGGAACCGTACGTGAGACTTCCGCATCATACGGCTCCGTCCCGAGCTTCCGTCGTCGGCCCTTGTCATTAGACCACTATCTATGCATGTATTTTTCAGCCTGGACTCTCGAATCTTTTGCTTCTCGGGTGGTGGCGAACAATGCAGCATGCGTTGCGGGAGATGCCCCGCCCTACGGGCCCGGCCCGCTTCTCGCCCGAAAGAACCGCTCACTAGCTAGCCGGACTAGTGGGGGGGCCCTATCTGGAGACATACTGAAAACCATGCCTTTCGAACCGCCCGTCTTCCAAATAAAAAAATGGGCTCGTTGGGAAGAATGATGGAGTGCGGCCTGTAGAGCACATGTAACGCACAGTCGGGTTGCTCACGCAGCGGATCTCTCTCTCTCTATATATCTGTAGATATATATAGAGAGAGATGTGAAAGTAATAGCCTTATGTTATGGCCGCCCCCCGACTTACGGCTTTACGCTACTACTACTGTGATGTGAGCGGTTCCAATTGGTTTTTGTTTCCCAATTATCCTGGCCGGAACTTGTATGCAGCACTTGTACGAAGGTGCATGCATAAAGGTTTGGAACTCTTTTCTGAATCTTAAAGAAAGGACCCTACCCTATTCTCGAACCCTCTACCGAGCTTAACCCCTGCCCCGCATTTCCGTTTGAAGGGGGCCAAAGAAATGTCTCCACCTGCTGCCAACAGTCTTTCTTCGAATTCTACTGAACGGGTCGATCCTCCCCTCCCGTTTGTTTTAGCAACTTCTCCGTTGGTCTCCTCACCAAGAGCTCCCCGGCGACGACAGAGGAACCAACCCGCCTGCTGTGGCGGGGCGGCTTTTTTGTTTCACAATAAGACCTGGACGATTATCCCTACCCTCGGTAGCTTACGAGTTTACGTCCATCCCTGGTTGGGTACAGTTTCCTTTCGATTTCCCCCTTGTAGCCGTTACCCCCGAATTCGCGCAAGTGTGTCCACACCCCCCAAACTGACTTGACGAGGAATCCATTCTCGCGAACAAACACAACCCCTACACACACCTAGGAGCACCCCTTCCTGCATATCCATACAAGACCCGAGTAGGCGGGTCGAGGTCCTACGAGGTACCCACTACTCGGGAGTACCCTCCCAAACAAAAGGAAAAAGATGTGTCTGTCAGGTTCGGTTCGTCTTAGTTGGGGTTGGGCGGGTTCGACCAGAAATGCTATGCTTACGCACAAGACTACCCCTCTTCCCGAAAGCTTCGCGGGGACTACTTTACGACGACGGACGACCCGCCCGTAGGGGGTTTACTGCACAAGGCCCCTGCGGAGGAAAAGCTTTATCCCAGCGAATATAAGATGCTCAGCTCCGCACAACATAGGGATTAGCACGCTTTCGGGAAGAACATAGAATAGTAGAAGATCCAGCATGCGGAACACGGCGATCATTAGAAATTCACGAATTAGAGATGCTGTAATATACTCTTTCCCATAACTTCTCATACCAGACCAACCCACTAAAATGCAAATAGGGATCAGAAATGTGGTCAATATCACGAAGAATAAAGAGATACCGTCTATACCCAAATAAAAATTGATGTTTCATAAGGAAGCCATCGAAGGCTTTCCACAAATTGAGATTTGGCCGTAGAAGGATCGAATTGTATCCGAGGAACAGGGGAATACAAAAAAGTAATAAGAGAGGCACACAGACCAATCAATCGTATCGGTCGTATTCTTGAATTTGGAATGAAAAGAGGAATAATGCTTCCTAGCACGGGACACAGAATAGGACCACTTAGATCAGAATAGCATTCACAGAAATGTTCTAACATAGAGTATAATCGAACATTGAAGAGATTAGTTGACAACAGTAAAAAAAAAAGATGGGCGCCTAATTCCAATACAATAGGGGTCTCTCAGTGCAAGCAAGTCAGCTGAACACCGTGATTGATGAGTGAGTGGGTAGGTGGGTTAGGTGCACCTCTCGTCCAGTGGAAGTCTTGAGGCTAGTCTCCTCCCCCCCCTTTTTATACTTTTCCTCTCTCCTTTTGTTTGTGCTTCTACCCCGGGCTTTTCATTTTTATAGATTTATAGAGACCCGAGGAAATTTTTCTAATAATTTATGTAGCCCGAAAAAAAAATCCAGGATGACGGCTTTCATTCAAAAGACGAGTAAGGGACGGGGAGGGGGAGGCCTCCCGAAACCAAACGAGAAACGACTAGAAGGAACATAGGAATTAGCACCATTCCTATGAGTGCTTTTGTCTCGAAAAGCCAACCGGGCAGGCAGCCCTCTCTCTCTATCTCGGTCTCGGTTTAGCATCATATATCGATCTGGAGAAAATTTTGATTGGTTGTAATGCGGATTAAGGAGCTGCTCCTCCATGCTGTGGGCTGTGGAGGTGGGGGCTGTCGCCGCCTGATAGAGGCAGAAGCCGGGGCAACCGGAGCTATCTGCGTCGAGTGTGTCGATTGAAAAAGGAGGGGAGACAACTCAAATGCCAGCGAAAAAATCGAAAGAGTCGTGCCGTTCAAAATGAGATTTTTCTAAGATTCATTGCTCGATTTTGCATGCTCTGCTCCCAAAATGCGGAGAGACTTTCGAGGGCAGATCCGGGTTGGTTGGTCCGGAAAGTCATGGGAGAGCGGGCTAGTGAAAAAAAAATAATATACTGGTGCTACTATAGAATCTTATGAATCACGCACGGCACACTTTCTATATCTCCTCCGTATACAAGGTGAACAGCTTACAGCACAGCGTGTTCCGCCACCACACCGGCTGGCTAGTGCATTGGCCTTACCGTAATAGGGCCGAGAAGTATGACCCTTCGATTATAACGCCCCATATCTCGTGACACGCGGAGCGTGGCATTTCCTTTTATAAAGTCAGTATAACTTCTAACCAAAAGATTCATTCTTGATTTTATGAATCAAGTACCATTCAAAGAGTGCATTGCCTCTTTGAGTGAGAAGAGAAGGGCTTTGTATAGACACCCTTGAGCCATGTTCGTCGCCCTAGGCTCACCATTATTTCATTCGATTTATTGGTTCTAGCTCCAAAGAACATATACATGGAGCTATGTCGACTTACGTACGTCTCGTTGACCAAACGATCAGGTATACCACGCCACGTATCATCCCCTCTTTCTATAGAGGAGAGATAAAGAAAAAGAAAAGATATAGCGATCGTGCCGTAAGACCTTGTTCGTTTCTACTTGACGTTATATTTCCTCGGTTTTTTTACATTACATAAGGCCTTTAGGGGCTTACTTAGCGCTTGCGCTAAGGATCTAATCAGAGTCAAACTTGGATTTGAAAAAAAAAACCTTTCCGCCGGAATACAAGTGTACTCCTTGATCTTTAGTAAAGGCGGATTAAGCCAAAAAAAAACATTTTTTTTTCGAAAAAAGTCTCACGTCTCTCGTGAGAGTCGCTCTGCGAGACGTCCAGTAGTCTCTGACTTGGTCTTCGAATCGTAAGTTTCAGCCCGTTCCCAGCGCTCTCAGGTTGGCCCTTCTACTTGACTAAGTAGTATTCTACTCGTGCAGTGGGTGTATGGGCTAGCCCTGGTGCGGTCAGCTATGATATACTATTTTTCTTTCTTCTTTAGTAAGTTCATCTACAACATCTGGTGGTGCCCTCGTGGGCACGTTCCTCTCTGGGTCGGTCTGGTCTAATCGAAGTCAACTGACTCACATGGAATACGGGGTGAGTTTTCACCGAGCTGATCGCTTGAGTCTATAGGCTACCTCTCCTATCCGCTTCTCTACAAGGTCTACTTTCTTCTTCCTTCAGACCGGGCCAAGCCTTTAGGTTGTTTAAGTAGGTGGTTTGGGCTAGGGTCGTTGCGCTCCTGCCACGTCTTGGCAAAGTAGGCTGATGGGCAAGCCCCCTCCTGCCGCAATGGTGTGGGGCGTCAGAGGCTGTTGCCCCCGTGGCCAACTCGAAGGGGCTGAAGTTCGACGCAGAGCTTTTTGGTTGTTTAATTTATAGCAGCACTGAGCAACATCCAACAGCTCCAGTCCTTCTGGTTGGTTTGCACTAAAGTGCCTTAAGTAGCCCTCGAGGAGTCCGTTTATTCTCTCTGTCTGAGCTTTCAAAGATATACCGACCGTAGGTATCTTACTTACCATCAGATACCGACAGTCGTCTTCTAACATTACCGACCTTAAATATCGGGTTTTCATCAATTTCCCATAACATAAAAAAAAGCTCTTTTCATCATCAGAAACAACCTTATTTCTGAGACCTCTTGCATTGCATTACCATAACGAAAAGAAAAAAAAAAAAAAAAAGCTCTTGTGACTCGGAATGAACCTTTCTCGGTGGAAGAAAGGAATAGCGATGGATTCCTATGAAGCATTCAGGAACAAGAAGATTCAATCGGACGACGAATTCTTACGTGGTCCAAGGAAATCAAAGGTCCGCTTCCACGATTTCATCTATATCGAATCTTAATATCAGAATAGCTTATATAGTCATGATTCAATTCAGGTCCACTGACTTTTGATTTCTTTCTCTTCGGATCTGATTGGAACATTGGAGAAGTAGGAAGACTTTGGCGGGCGATTCATAATGGGTATCTAGAATATCTATGTTCTAGGACATAAAATATGAATAATGAAAGATGAGGAAGAGTATACCCTGTAGTGACATAGCAGTTCTCCTAATCGACTACTTATCATCAGAATGAACATTCAACTTAAAAACTAATAAAAAAAACTACTCGCCAGCCTTTTTTTTCATATCTATATTCTCTGCTGAAAAAATGAAGACTAAGTAAGAAAGAGTTTCGTGGAAAATATATAAGCCCTTTTTTATCGGATTGAATCGATGACTTACGCCTATTTCTTAGGGCGTTTAAAGAGCGTGACTCTACCGCTTAGTTAAAAGGGCCCATTTGATTCAATTCATGAATTAGCCCACTATTTTACTGCATAATAATATATATATTATTATATATATAAAGTATATCATCCGTGTCTCTGTTACAACACGGCGAAACTAAATGGTTCGAATGAAATCCAATGAGAAAAAAAAAAAATAATTTTTAGGCTGTACACCTAATTTTCCTGGGATTGTAGTTCAATCGGTCAGAGCACCGCCCTGTCAAGGCGGAAGCTGCGGGTTCGAGCCCCGTCAGTCCCGATGGTTAGAAATCCAATAAAAAAATACATCAATTCATTTCTTCTGTGAAAGGGAGTCAAAATAACAAAAAGAAAAAGAAAAAAAAGAGAGGACGAGATTAACTACCCAGGACTGCCTGCTTCTTCATGACAAGGAAGAATTGGACAAAAAGGTTTTTGCACTTGAATCAGCTGTTCGGGAGGTATCGCCTGCAGTCTCTTTCCGGAACTAATTCCTTCTAGGTTGCATATATAATCAGGGCTTCTTTGAAAGAAAATGCCTTGTTAGCCATTGAATCATCATCGCTTGGGAAAGAAGGGATTGTTGGATGCCCATAGGATTAGAGAATAGGAAGATAAAGATCTTAACGCCCGGTTCACTTGAAGAGGCCCCTCTACTCTTTTATTTACTTTACCTGCTCCCTCGATGCGGAAAATAGGCTTCGGGATACTGTTTGCGCACGAATGAATTTATATATCGTAACAATCACTTCAAGCAGTGCTATCTCCGGATGCAAGTCCATTCTTGGACTAGATTTTCGCCTTTTGATATAATGCGGAGTGGGATAGCATTTTCTATTCTTTCTTCTTGGCGGATTTGAGAGCCTTCAAAAGCTTTTTACTATCGAAAAGAGGCCTTATAGCCCGAGTCCTGGACCACCGGAATGGACAGACCGCAAGTCAACAAGCAAGAGATCCTTTCCACTTTCCAGATGCAAGAGTTGCGACCGACTAAATAAATTCGAAATAGAGGCCTATATAAGCTTACTAATAAAGGGACCACTTGGAACGACTGACAGAAGAAAGAAAAGGGGGGAGGGGCACAACTAGTAGTTCCCACACCCATTCCCATTCCATTATGGATTCGAATAGCTAAGCGAAGGCTGAATTGAATGGACGAGTAAGGACGGGAATACGAGCTCCTTCATCTCCTTCTTTATATACGTCGCCATGTTCCGATCTGTCGTTGACGGCCGATTTCAGACAAGAAGAAATGGTAGCGGGGGTCAAGGGAACGAATTCACCCCGCACTTCATTCAGCTTCCGGCGATTGAGTGGACGAAGGGATCACGGTAGATTGATATATTCATAGTACCGCTCCCGCTACTCATAGAAGTGCCTAGCTCAATGGATAAGGGAGAACATCAGCGGAGGACATAGAGTGTCTTGCCGTCAGGTACGAAGCTGAAAGGGCTTAGCCAACGAGTTCAAATGCTGACCCAATAAGTGAATGAGCATTGGGCCGCTCAAAGACCATAGGTACTATGAGTTCCGGGGTCGGACAGCGAAAGAAAGAATTTTAAGCTTAAACTTAATAAAATTCCTTACTCTGCGAGCAAGCTCTTTCATTCCTTACTTTATCAAGTAAGTGATAAATCCTTCTAGTTCGAAATTATTAGCGGCAGGAAGAATGGGCTAGTGCTTTAGCCCCGGGCGCACGCAAAAGGGAATTGAGAGGCACGAGACTGCCCTCAAGGCAAAATCCACGAGAAGGCCTCTTTGACTATTGAGAATCGCGGCACCTCCCTAATGGTGTTCTGAGGGAAAAGAGTGGAGAAGAGGGAAAGTGCTCTTACAGCACTCGTTCCAGCAAAGCAACTGCCGAAGAAACTGAGTCTTCCTCTTCCTCTTTCGGCTTCTTCTTATCGCCTTATTAGTATAGGGACCAATTTGGATTGGTCACGAGACTCGTAGTATTAATTAAGACAGTTTAGTTTTACGTTCGTGACCCATATAATGGGTCACTTCACTAAATCTATAGGATTGATTTATTTATTTACTGACGATACCAAAGCTTACGTAATATAGCTATTCTCTTTCCTTCGCTTTTTCGCTTAGTAATAAATTCCTTCGCTTACGCTTGCAATTCCAAAGCTGGAGCTTTTAGATGGACGGGAGAGGGAGAGGCAGTTGTTTCGTTCGTTGACCCGGAACTAGGTGCAGCTCCATAATCAGAAGCGCAGGAAAGGCCCAAAGCCAATCCAGGGAACAGTGAAGCATTCAAATTGGTCTTTCCGTCCAGGTGCAGGTAGTCCGCATCTTCACAGACATGTCTATTTCACCGAGACAGTGCCCAGATCGTTATGCCTTTCGTGCTCAGGAAGGTCAGAACAGAAAACATATCCTTCAAGCCCCAAAGCTGATTCTAGAACAGCGGATACGCATTCAGTTACCTTTCCTTTCGCGATTCTTCTTCCTTTACTGTAAAGTGAGGCACTTATTGACTCCTCGGACATTAACTATGTCAGTTGCTTCTGTCTTCTCCCTCACAGCGCATTCTATATTAACTTCCTAATGCTAAGCCACACCTGAAGGTGGAAGATTTTGCTCGTTTTCTTTTTAGGCCTTAGCACTAGACTATTATGACTATCTTATTATAAGACAGTCTGGGAGTCAAGCCTGTCTGTTTACGAATCGGATGTGGGAATTTTATATGATAGAGATCGGTCTTATCAAGTCCTATGGCAAGTTGAGAGGGAAGATTTTCTATCCTTAACAATAGTAAAAGGCATTCCTTTGAAAGCAATGCAGGGGTTAGCCAGTTCAAACCAAGCCAGCAGAAAAAGTAGACCTATATTCTCCAGCAGTCTCTCTTTCAGTTCCATTCCCCCTATTTAAAGGGGAAGACTGAGAAACTAGGGAATCACTTTAGCGCAAACTGTGTACTACTTGTAAGAACAGTGCTGCCTACTCTTTATAGGAATCCCCTTAATAGCGAGCGTACCGAGGCTAAAGGTTTCGAAAAGAAGTTTTTCCCTATTAAGCTTGTGCTAATCACAGTTCTTCTGCTTGCGATCCAGTTCCAGTTACCTTTACAGTGGGTGGGTAATCCAGATAGGGCCTGCGAGTTCCCCTCCAAGCATTTCAGCATATCCTATTTTCAGTCTTTCTGCTTTCGAGCCAGTGTAAGATGCATTTAGTTCCTCGCCACTTCCAGTTGCAGTGCCAATTGCTAATCACTCTCCCAAAGGATTTGATTTCCTTGGTGTTGGCAAGAATATCTTCGGAAATCAAGGCGCTTTCTAGATCTAAGCGAATACGAATTCGACGCCACTTAGTTCAATTCTAAGCTAAACCCATTCAACTGCAGTAAAAAGGTCTGAGGTCTTCCCCTGCGTTGATAGAAAGAGCTCTCTTTTCATCCAACTATAAATATCATAAGAGAAGAAAGCTGTTAGCTTAGGGCAGAGGTATGCCACAAGCCTACCCGAGTTCACAGATGTCGTTGTTTATTCCTTTCTTTATTCATGAAAATTGGGTTAGTGTTCAGTGAGTAGAAGCGCTGTGCATTCGCTTTCCACTTACTTCAATAAGATTACGGTTTTGTATCGAGTTCAGTTCGTAGTGACTTTACTCGGGTTAGGGGGAAAGCGTGAATGTCGAGGTGAGCTGGCAAGAAAGAAGCAAGAACCCGGACCCATAGCAATAGCTATACAGCCGAACTTCTCTTTTATATATATATTCACAATATTCACGAGCAGGATGAATTGAACTTAAAAAGCATTTCGACAGAAAGCATTTTCACTCGAGCTGATACAATAGAATCACCCTCGGGTCCGGGAATAGAGTCAGAACTGATAGCCATTTCCCTTTCCCTGGGTCTTTTTCGCCTTTCCCCTGAGCGGGTATTGACTCCGAAAGAATTTCACCGGCTTCCTTCACACCCCGAATAGGACTTTGCCAGGAGAAGGAAAGCAGTCGACTTGGTCACAGCTCTGATTCCACATCCGGCTATTGATTCATAGCCTTATGTGGAATCAGTCCCTTTATATTCCGAAATAGGGGATTCGTTTACAGCTTTCCTCCCCGACACTCAACTCTTTTTGAAATGCAATGTCTGACTTCTTTCTATTTGGCTCTATAAGGCCTTATAATGCGTTTTCTATACCTCATTTGGGATTCGTATTAGACTTCACCTATCTCCTTGTTTTTGCTTAGTAACATTGGCCTTTAGAGGATTACTCTATATTATGCATAACCCTCCCTCACAGCTCTTTCACTTGCAAAACCTATTCTTGCGGCATTAAGACAGTTTCCTTCTCTCAAAACAAAGCCTGACCTAAACCCTTAGGACAAATTAGTTTTATGCACAGAACTTAACACTCAAGCTCCCTTATGAATTATAGTTTTTCAAAAAATGAGTATGAAAACCCTATCCCTTACATACCCGGAACGGTAAAAGGCTCTTGCTTTGCTTTGTTCCTTATAGCACTGTGGCAAGCTTTCCTTTCGATCCTTGCCTTTGAACGATAGAAGAACTACAACCCTTAGGTCAGTTGATCGGTATGGTCAATCAATAGATGTGCGGATCTATTATTCTATACGAGAGATTGCCATATCGGAGAATGAATGCTACGATATGAGACCTGTTGAGACTCTTGTACCATTCCCCGCACCCAAGTCACACGGGACTCCAGCCCACTTGTTGTGGTCATTTATCTAATTTGTTTGGACCACGACCACTTGGAACACGGGCGCTAATGGGCATACCAGAAAGTAGGCTTAGAAGCTGGTTTCATACGACCAGGGGATGAGTGGAAGACAGCTTGAGCTGCAGCCTAAAAGTGAAAAAACGAGCACAGGGAAGCGGCGGAGAATAACTTCTCTCTGGCCTTATATTATATAAAGAAATAGATCCGCTCTCTTTGGTATTTGAAGAATCCAATCCAGCACTTATGGGTATACGGCCTGGCAGGCCTTACCTTTCTGCCGGAGCTTCATGGGTATTGATTTCTTCGCTTGTTCGTCGAGAAAGGAATTAATGAAAGAAAGTAGCAAGACGTCCAATAAGCACTTCTTCTTTGCCTCGGGGTGTAGAGCCCATAACAACATAAGTTGAGGAGCGAAAGAGACTCTTCTTCAAGAAAGCCATTCCATAGGCTTAGATGAGGATCGAGACGGAGAGCTGATGAATTCCTCCTGGATGAGCAATCAATGAATGAATTCCATGGTACTCTCTGGATGGGCTCCTTCTCAACCAGGAGATTTTTCATTCTAATTGGACCGGGAATATCATCTAAGAAATAAAAGTCAAGTGAAAAACAGGTCTATAAGGAGCGCACCACTCTTAGGAGTGAGCTTTACCTCTTTTCAGGTTTGGATTGGGATTGATTGGAGCTCTGTTCTCTATATTTGCTAAAAAGAAAGAAAGGGCTAAGACCAATAGAAGGACGTCTCCATCTACTAAATTCTTACGGAATGATGAAACCAATTCTAGAGCAATCCCTTTCTCCGTACCAAGGTAAGGTGCTATTGTGGTCTACCTATAGATCTTCGCTTCCTCTCTCTATCGATCGAGTGACTTTCACTTCCTTTCCGCGAACTGGGCTTCTTCTTGAAAGAAAATACCTGTCAACATTGCTAGTCGAAGAAGACTTCTCCGAGAAAGGGTCAAACCGATCTACCGTTACGCTAACGCCAATTCCCTTCCTTATAGGGCAATCAAGCTACCAATCAACAAGCAGATCGAGACAGTTCGTACTTCCAGCTCTTACTTGAATTAAAGACTTTCATGAACCAGTCATCCGCCGATCCTATTCCATTCGAGCGGTGGGATTCGTTCGAAGACATGCATGCAGAACCGGGACGACTCGACTATGCGACATGGCCACTACAAAGAAAAGATAGGCAAGATAGGAAGAGAGAAAGGCCTGACCCTAAGTTAAGTCACCTACCAAGAATCAGAGGGTGACCCCCTTGCTTGCCTCCGCTCAAAGGATAGGCTCATGGTATAAGTCGAGTAGCAGAACGAAGAAAGGGAGTGAACTCAAAGCCAGGAAAAAGAGCATTTCTTACAAGGTTATACCGAAAGACAAAAAGAAGCGTCAAGGATTCCCTCCCACTGGGGCAGAGCCCGTAGTGAAGGCTTGCCTAATTCTCTTGGTTGAGTGGATTGAACCTCTTCGGATAGGCGAAAGGGATGAGGGCTAAGGTCAATCATGAACTAGTGCTAAAGATGGAAATAAGTCTTCGCTGCCTCACCCTCAGATATGCTCTTTCCTCTCCTTGCCCAGTTTTAGCATTCGATTTGAATCAAGTGCGGAAAAGATAAATCCTTTCCCTCAGCATCTCGCAATTCTTTGATAGAGTTTCCTTCGTTCTGAGCCATACGAGATTTCATAACCTGCCATTGTATCGCTTTCAAGGTAAACGGACCAACCTCTCGAAATCCAAACTAAGGAAAGCATGGGCCTCTCTCTCAATCGGTTGAATTGGTAACGGCATTGGCTATTGGCCATCCGTCCACAAATCATCTGAAAAAGTGGGTCGATTCCCCCGCCAGATGTTTAAATCACTTGTTCAATCCTTTCTTGAAAGAGATGCTCATCTGCTCTGGTTAGCTCGGTAGAGTGGCAGGCGAAATCCGTCTCTCTTTATAGATATAGAGTAGGCGGCTAGTAACTTCTTACTCGTGTAGTGAGAAAAACCTTCTTCATGGCCTCCTTTATTTATATTATGTTCAATCACGAGTTTAAGGTTTGCGATAGATGTTGCCTTTCCTTTTCCTGGATAAACGATCTCAAATCGGCTTTTTTATTTAGCGGATCTGTGAAAATAATCGGTTTTTTTAAGTCATTTGTCCCCGGCATCTTATCTTCGGAAGTGCAAGGCAGCAATCATCTGTAGCGGGCTAGCTAACTGAATGCTGAATCGATATCTGTATTAGTATAAATATAAGAGGATGCTTTTTGCTTTGTCTTTTAAGCCGGATCTAAATGTATTGGTAAGGATCTCTTCCCTGCCTATTTGGAGGGCTGACAGTTGCTTGCTTGTCTAGCTCAGCCCCTACTGAGCTTTCCGGTAGGCATCAGTAAATTATATTATTATAAATTCCCACTTACTTCCGTAAAAACTTCTTCCCCAATTCCAACTCGGCCAGAGAATCAAAGGGCAGATGGTATGTCTTTCTATCCATCCTGATTGTTGGATTGAAATTTAAATCCGACTTTATGCGAGCAAGGTTCAAAACAATATAATCCGTCCTTCTATCAATTATCAATCGAGAAAAAACATTTATCCAAAAGATTTATTCATTACTACTACATAAAAATAAAACACTACATTACATAAACAACCACATATGACTTTCCTAGAGAACTAGAGCTTTAAAAGCATTCTGTTATGCTAACTACATTAATTATTTTCGAAACAGAAATAAGTCAAAGGATAGGCCCTTAACAAGTAGAAAGAAGATAAAGGAACTACTTTTTTTTTCTAGTCTTCCCTGTCTGTCACCGAGTGTGACAGCCGGGACACCAGCCTCCGAAATGAGTTCGAGCTGCTCCTTCTGCAGCACTTCCAGCCTTAGCTCCAAATTCCTTATGTTTGCTGCGGAAGTGCGAATGCGTTCGTCTGCCGCAGCTGAATCTACCGCTCGAATATTCCTTAAAAATAAATTGAGAGTTCTCCGGCGGTTTTGAATCGCCTGTTGTATTTGACGCATTTCCGCATCAATTGCGGAATGCCTGTTGGAAGTTGCAACATCCCATAGCTATGCTATTACGAAATTTCTTTGATTTGAATTTGATGAAGAAGACACTTATTGAGCCTCCATTTATAGAGTGTAGAGTAATCCCGCCATGCGTCACCGAATTGATGACAGGCACAATTCTGGCTAGTTCTCCCGCACTACTTTTCCGCAGTTGAAGACTATCATGCCTGTTAATGAAACCTGGCTGGGCTCTGGCTACCTTGCGGAGCACACAAATATACCCGAATCACATTGTAACAAACTTTGTACAACCAGCTTACGTAGAAAATATTCGATATTCGATGCCAATAGAGTCGTGACATCCATTAACTGAGTCGTCAAATGAGCCACGTTAAGACAGCCCAAGCAACTACGCATTGGCCCACAGGGTGCCCCAATAGGGCCCGAATGAAAGACCCAAGCCTACATGAACCATCAAAGAAAGTCCTACCACACTAGATAGCTTAGAAATTTCCGCATGGTAAAACCCTGTCTTATGTGACTGCGTGTGCTTGTTAGATTGCTTGGGGTTCTATGTTGGGCCCCACTCTTTGTCACCTTAGGAAAATGGACTTATCGGCTGTGTTTCTGGGCCCTATGATGGACCTTTATATAGAAGAGGGCTTTGAATTCTTTTTCCCGTGGCACATTTAGTTCGGGTTGAGGCTTTCTTTACCCGGTATAACTGGGCTCGGAAATTCGCAGCATTGCGGCCTGACTCATCATAAGTTGGAGTGATGAATCCTGGCCCTCAAACCCGAGCCTTGTAACAATTTTCCGATTGAATTAAAAAAATTACGTCCTTTCTTAAGAGACTCCGGACGCTCATTGTCCTAAGCCCCAGGCATCCGGTTACCTTTGCGGATCTCCGCCGCGTGCTTTTGCGCTATGTTACTTACGATCTTTCTTTACGATATTTCGAGTTAAACAAGATGAACAGATCACTCCTAAATGAAGCAGTTATCTTATATACGATACCCTCAGATCGAATTACTAAGATTGCGGTTCATTTAGCTACCGTTTAGTGTAGCTCGGGGGTCCCTCTCCCTAAGCGAACCATTCGGTAGACAAAGTTTGATCTTTAAAAAGTAATATAGATTATCATCATCATCATCGTCTTGTCGTTTCTTTTTGTGAAAAGGTCTTTGGTATATATGTCACACCTACTGCGCATCGAGCATTGCTGGCAGAAGTCAAGCACTATCCACACCCGCTGACTTTTGGTGGGAAATCTACCATTTCCCCGGTTGCCTTAGACCTCATAAGTCAACTCCTCTTGCAAAGCAACGTACCGGTGACTGCTTTAGCTTTCACTCTCATTCCATGGGACCGGCCCTTCAACACATAAGCCCGACCCACCTCTGCCATAGCAGCATTCAACCATCTAAGAAAGATGTTCTGTTCGGCTGGAGAAGACTGTCTACCTCAACTACAAGGGTTCTGTCCCCCCTCAATCAAATAAGACTTTTCCGTCCCACAACGAATCTAAAGATTCTCCTCCCGAAATACATGAAATAGCTTCTGCTGAAGCAAATTCCATCCAGATGGTTGCATTTGAACCAGCCGGAAGTGCATAGCTGTAGGCACATTCCTAAAATCTAGGATCTATTGAGGAACTACGAAAAGTGATTTTACAATTTTCGTGGCCGCTTGAAGTTCATCGTTTGTTCATCCATCCGCTCTACCTCCGCCTCGAGAAATAGAGAACAGGAAGGCTGCGCCCCTCTATCGGCAACTAACTAGAACCCTCTATTACGGAGCAAGTATAGGTGCCCAGGCTTACTAACCTAGGAATGAATCTATGTTCAGAAAAAAGCCCAGCTCTTGCTTGCGTCTGTATGTGGTAGGGTCTTCAAGCCCCACGCTCGATTCTCGAGATTCATGGGCCCGTCTCGCGAAGATCTTCGATCCGAACTTTCGCATCTACTCTATATTAGAGGATGAACCACGCCTTCGCTATCGCAAGAATATAGCGATCGAAGAGCTATCGCTCAGCAGCTTCGCGTATTACGAAAGCCGTATTGCCCGAAGGGGGCATGCTGCAAGAGCGTAGGTGAGTGGTAAGCGTAGGAGGCGTGCCCGAAGGGCAGCGGCAGCAGTGTGTGATTTCTTTAGATTCTTTAACTGAGAAGGGCTTTAAGTCTCCAACGACTTTCTTCTGATCACCATCTGCTATTTGAAGCACTGATGAAGAGTGGAAGGGGACTTCGACTGCCTTCTTGTATCGGGTGAAGAGAAGGGGGTGGTAGGCTTAGTAGGGCTCGAACCTACAATATTACCGTTATGAGCGGTACGTTTCAACCAATTAAACTATAAGCCCCTACGGATCTCTACATTCGCTCACTTCGGGAAGAAGAGGAGGCCCTTGCTCTATCTGACTTCTTCCTCTTCCCCAGGAATGAACAATTGGATAAAAAAAATTATTTTCTTCTTTCTTTGTTTATATATATATTATTATAATAATATTATGATTAAGCAAGCAATCAAACTCCATAGCGTTAGCTATAGGCTTGAGCGCTAGTGCGCTTAATCAATCCGTTGCTTGTTGAGACGCTAGTGCGCTAAGCCTATTAGCTTAAGTTGTTGAGCGCGTTAGCGCTTAATCAATCCGTTGCTTGTTCCTTTCGTGACTCAAACTGCCGGTAACGCTTTCCGGCTCGGCAACGACTCAAAGGGGCGGGGGGCTATCTATTTGCTTGCAATGCAGGCTGTTCGCCTTTCGGAAAGGGTTCGCCTATTTGATTCAAAAGGCGCTACTAAACTACTCTAGTACAGCTAGTGTTAGTATTACAACAGAATGCCGTTCACCCCGCAAGACCTTCGTATGCAAGCCCTACTGAAGTACCAAAGGCGAACGGCATTAGTACTGCTGTTAAGAATACTCTCCGATGTTGACTTTGTAAACTAATAGGCCTTGGTAACCGGTAGGGTTACTTTTGAATCAAAGTAGCGACGAAAGGGGAAATAGCTCAGTCGGTTAGAGTGCTGGTCTGTCACGCCCAGAAGTCGCGGGTTCGAACTCTATACAAAGGGCCTTTCCTTTCAAATGACAACTGCCTCTTCCTGCTGCGAGGGCCTTGAAACCAAACCGCCCCCCGCCCGAAAATGCCCATTCCTTTCTCGTTGGGGGTCAAAATGCTCGCTGTCCTATTACAGCCAGCTCCCCAATGAGAATAGATTCATTTTTAAGAAGTTCATTTGATGACTTAACAAGTCTCACCACCTTCTTTTGAACTATATCTATTTCTTTTAGCACTCTAGACACACTGGACGGGAGAAAAAAAATATAGAAGTCCCGCGGAGCTGATGACCGGGGTGGAGAATTACTCGATAAATAGAAGACCATGCTACCGTTTTGGGCCAACAAGGTCAAAATCTTCGTCAACGCAAGGAAAGGACATGACAATCAGTCCGAATCCAAGCAACACCCATGGAACCCACCCAGCGTAAGGAAAAATATGGCACCAACGGATGTGGCCATACCCAGAAAAGAAAGTTGGCCTAACTCCAGTTTGTTTGATGAAGTTGAATAGTAAAAAATCTTTGGGCGAAAGGCAAATAGGGCTCATCCTTGATTTCATGAAATGCTTCCTTCGCTTCCATGCCAAATTGAAACTCATCTTTCTTCCTCAACATGAGGCTTGTAGACTCGTGACGCAACACGACTGAACGACTTAATGTTTCAGGTTCACAGGAAGATTCTGGACAGAAGTATTCAAACTCTTGGGGTCAAATCAAAGCTGAACTTCCTCCACGAGTCTTCATCCCCATTTCAGTTAGGCAGATGGCCGAAAGGATCAATGCGTTATTGGAGGAGTACCGCTCCGTGGGGCACTTTGTGAGTGCCAACCGGGTGCAGCTGCTGGACGTAGCACAATTCTGCTATAAACTTGCAAAAAAGCTCTGCATCTGTCTGTTCGAGTTAGCGATAGGCCAGCAACCTTTGGCCTCCCCACACGGTTGTGGCCGGCTACACGGGAAGGAGCCCCTCTGCTTACAAGTTTGCTAAGGATTGGCAGCAGCAAACTGAGATTGCTAAGGCTTAAACCTTGGAAAGGGCAGCTAATGTTCGAAAGGCCCAACGGATCACCATAGGATACAACCCTTGCGACCTGCTCCCCTCTGACTTAGGACTCACTACCCGCAGCCCTACTTCTGTCTTGCTTAAGACTAGAACCCGGACTGCATTCACTCTTTCTCTTTCTCTCTACTTGGTAGCTGCTTCTTCACCGTTCAAGTAGCTGTGCTGTATCAATATGGCAACTCGGTTGCATCATGGAAAGTTCATTAAAAAATCTTCCAACATCTCAATATTCTCCTTTTTTCAACACCTCCAATCTCCGCACCATGTTCGTTCTGTGACTCTCCATATTTTCAAAATTTCAAACCGCTACGCCCCAGCAATCAAACTAAACAAAAGCGCTAACGAGCAATCTTCACTCCTCTCCTGATAGTCGAGCGATTTCACTCGTTACCTCAGCCCTTCGCTTAGTTGCAAGGTCTGATTCCGAATCTCAGTTTGCATCGGCAGGTTCAAGGCAAAACTACTAAGTTGATGAATCAAAGGCAAAAGGTCAATTCACATCGAGGGATGAGCCTCAGACCACTCTGACATCTAACACCGCGAAAGGAGCGTCAAGTGACTCGAGCACAGCGAGAGGAGGAAACTAGCCCATCCTTGCTATCCAAATTCCCTCGTTTCCCATCCCAAGCGAGAACATTAGATCATGGATTAGCGCGAGTAGCGGAACGAGCTCTATTTACGTCATTATCAGAGGCCCTTCACGCGGCTTGACCGAGAACGGAGCGTTCAGGGCAGAGGCTATCGGGATTTTTCCAAGCCCAGCTCCTCAGCCGAAGGCTTCCTTTACGAGTCACGGGGCTAAATGAGGAGCGCAATTCACGAGCACTAGCTTTCCTGGCTTGGGGTAGTATTGAAGTAAGCTATCCCACCGGATAAGGAATTAACAATTCACTTTCAAGCGGGGGAAATGACATTCAGTTTAAACTCTACCACAGGGAAGAGGCCTATAAGCATTAGATGCAAGCTCAGTATCAATATACTTCCCCCCCTGCTATGATAGGTTTTCTCATCGCATACTAGTTTGAGGACTAGAAGCATCAGTTTGATCATCCAGTTCTTGCACTTCTTTCTTTTATTCTCATTCTCTTCTTTTGGTTCTCTCTTTGAGATAGTTTGCTCTCGAGACTCCTCTCTTGTGTCGATTGTTCTGCTAGCTTCTATTTTGACCGGCACGGCATCTGAAAGGAATCATAAAAGTTAGCCTCCTGCTATCAATTATCACTTAAAAATACCAGATTCAATCAGTTCAATAAGAATTTTCAGACTACTCTGACCTTGCAGATTTGGCTGAGAATTTGAATTGAAACAGGTCTGGCCCGAGGGGAGGGAGTCAATCCCCGACTTCTGGAGTAGAATTGCTGGCTAATCCAGCGGCCGGCGTATTAGCTCAATTCTTTGAGCTTATATATAAGAGCGTACAACCATTAACTAAAGTCAAAGTAACCTCTGCTTAATCTGCCTTGTCGGAACCGCGCGAAATGGGATCAAGCAAGCCAGTAGCTTTTCATTCGAGTTAGGTAAGTGGCTTCTGTGAAAATGCTTTTCACATTGCAAGTCGAACATCTTGATCAGGGGAAGAAGCTCTGACGGAAGCATCCAATCAACCGGGAATCCCACCTTTCCGATTCTACATCTGCTACTGCTGGAGTGGGAGGAGAGGTCAACGGTAAGTGGACGAGAACCTGTAGATAATTCCACAACATCCACATTAGGAATGGAAAGCTCCTACTAAGATGGGAAATGATAAAGCTGCTAGTGAGTGCAATGGGGAAAGTTTTCTCTATTCATAGGACGACCCTAGCAGACCCCCTTAATTCGAATACTAACATGATCTCCTTCAACCCGCTTTTCTGCCTATGGCCGAGTCATAAACTATATCTATCACGGTGGAACTCTCAAAAAGCACTTTTCTAAGAACTGAGACCTCTTTCCCATCATTTAAACTTTGTGTATTGCCACCGTGAGTAGCTCACTATCCCTCTTCTTATGGTGTATCATCAGCTGAAATATGAATGGCAGAAAGGATTGAGCTCATACTTGCGCCTGGTGCGGGTTCTATTAATTCAGAAATTCCAGGTCACTGAACTTAGAGTAGGAAATTCCAGTGAAAGCTTTATCCTAAGAAGACTGAACAGGAGCAAGAACATCGGTCATTCCTATTCCGATCTGAAAAGGCTAGCTGCTGACTCAACCTCTCCTCGCTTACTATGAACTACCAAGCCAATCTCTCCTGTTCATCAACTCGAACCTCATTCTTCTGCCGATTGTCAGCCTGTTCAGCTGACCCCAGAGGATTCCAGCACAGCATCTTTCTTCTCGGCGGCGATCACCGTCGCCAAGAATGGAATAGTCGCCTTCGTCGTGCCATACACCCTCTCAGCAGCTATCCACACAAGCATATGATGTGTAAGTGTGAATAGAGGCCAAGAACTAAAAAATCCGAGGAAAACCTCCGTCACAAGCGATGACCTCTTTATTATAAAAATGGTAATTGAAAAACTACAGAACAAAGTATGAACGTCCAGGAAGTTGGCAAAGGGATTTCCGAACAACCCCGCAATCATAGAGGACATCAGGATAAGAGGTAAGGAATCGGTAGCAGCCTTGAGATCAAAAGAGAATCATTTTTTCTTTCCTCTCAAGTACTGCAACGGTTGGTCTGCGTTATAGTTACCATCCATTCTTAACCTTGCCAAAACCGTCCATGGCCAAATCATGTATAGGCCGTACCAAGGCCTGATACAAGGGTGAGCCAATAGCGAGATAACCTTTCTTCTTCCCTGCTCCCTCGACCTTCATTCCCATCCTGCCAAGCTGAGGAATTCAATTCTATCTAACCACACTGTGGCAAATCGATACAAGTAGCTAAACAGCTTGCTATACCATACTTTTCAAAGGCATCTCCTGCCTCCGGTCAGGTTGGACGTGCTCTTTAGCTGCTAAACGGACCAAAAATGCCATACTACGACTAGTTCCAAACGCGCAGGTCGGGATAGGGAGGAAAGATTGCCCTTTGATTCGTGACTGATGCTGATGGAAGACCTTAAGGTTCAGTGCATAGCTCCAGCGGATCATCCACAAGAAAGAGTACGTAGCTCAAGCCGATCTACCCATAGAAATCCCAGCTATATAGAGAAAGATTTTTGTCAACTTGAAGCCGGCCCTAACTTAGAAATCCAGGTAGGGCCCAAAAACACGGAGTTGGGGAAAAGAAGTCCAATACTGATCGTAGACCACTAGTTAACTGTACTCCTAAGGGCAAGGTGTACTTCTCTTTTGAATGGCATTGGTTGGTTGTCCTCGCTTCGATTTCCAAGTATTTTTATATATTAAGTAGCTGTATGCATGTACATGATATGTTGCAAGCGGTATCTCCTCCGCTTTCATTCCACGTTAGCTATTTGATTAGTTAGTCAAAAATTTCTAGCCCAAGGGGCGTAGCGTTGCTTACTTGTTAGAGTAAGGAAAAAGAGCTAAAATTAGAAGCTTTCTGAAGAGTGAGACTCAGATTCCACCTTGGAAAAGGGCTCAGTTGCTAGACCAAGGCCATAAGTCAAAGGGAACCCTACTCTTTAACCAGACCGCCGCGGAGCCGCAAACTCGGTGCGATCGGAGTGGATAGCACACGAGGACAGTATCTGGGGAAGAGGGTCCTGGTAGTTGCGATTTTCTGCTCATTAGGAGAGCAGCTTACCTAGACCATCCGGAGAAAAGCGTATGCTCTTCACTATTGAACCACCCAGTCACTTGCCAATGCTTTGAAGCCTGACAAGACTAAGGTAAGACAATAGGCGTGAACAAGCGTGTCTACCTTCACCATCTTCTTTCTATGAAGAGAAGGGATGATCCTCAGATAACCTGAACCCGATAAGGACACCGGTACGGACTGCGGACTGCAAAGCCTTACCGCTGGTGGTTCCTGCATATGCTTGCTGAGGATAGAAACCACAGCTTGTTTAGATAAAATGCAGTGAACAACAAACCAGACTTACGGTTCAGCTCTACAACCCGCTTGGCGACTAGGTATGCTCTTACACAGAGCTCCTTGGTGAGACCGTCGGACACTACTAATGTGATCCTTTTAAAGATCACAATTAGTAGACTTAAGGTTTTCCTTAACCTTATACCATTCGATGGTCGTTAGCAAAATTGCTAAGACACACCGAAACTCGCCTAAATGGCAGGGTGTTTCACCGGTTGGTACCTTCTTCACCGTAGAAGGACTCCTTGTGTAAGGAGTGAGGTTAAACAGACCATATGTTGGAGACAGACCTCGGAGAGATCCGAGTCCCGCTACCGGCTGTTCGCCTCATGGACGCCGGACATCCAAATCCGACGCTAAGGGAGGTTAACCCCTGACACCGTCCAGCCCAAAACAGGATCGAACTAGAAATTGAATAAGAGAAGAATTGGCAAGTCAAGTAGTACGCCTGGTGAACTGCCTTCCTTACCGCCTTTAGTTTGTTTGAAGGGGGCTTTACGAGGGCTAATTTGATCACTTCCCCTTTTAGGAAGTTCTCTCTCTCTTTCTCGACTTGCAACTCACTTTTCCTTTCTTGCCCTTCGCAAGGGGGGGGGCGAACGAATAGACTGAAGAAGTCCTTTTGTGGCTAGGTTTTGGTCAGCTCTGAGGAAAGCCCTTTTCTTGATTTAGGAGCTTCAACCCTCTCCTTTACAGTCGAGAGCTTCACGCCACTCGCCCTAAACAAATGAATAAGAAGGACAGGAGCGAAAGAAGATGGATCCGTTTAAGAAGAATCAGCAGCTATTTTATCCGCTATAGTTCGACTCGAAAGGTCTTTCCGTGGCCGAGTTCAGTGACGGCAACTCACTAGGCGAAATAACGTAGATAGAGAGCGAGGGTATGTAATAGTGTGACTTGGCTGCTTTCTTCGATTCGATAACTTGCTTATTTCTCTTTTTGTTTGTTGAGCACCATGGAAATACAATACATGCCACTCAGCCAAAGAAAGATGATGGAGAGTTGGACGAAATGGGCACTAAAGACTTTTCCGTAAAATCACTACTACCGAACCTGAGGATGAAACTTGAGATTCATTCTTCTCAAAAGCAGTACCGAAGATAGTAAGAAATCCGGGCAAAACCTTCTTGGGGAAGAATAAAGTACCGGATCAGGTAGGCAATCTTAGGACCATTCTTTTTCTTCATTAGAGCTTTTAGACAAGATATGCCTTATTTGCAAGATGGAAGACCTGTTGATATGGTCTTCAATCCATTAGGGGTACCTTCACGAATGAATGTAGGACAGATATTTGAATGCTCACTTGGGTTAGCGGGAGGTCTGTTAGACAGACATTATCGAATAGCACCTTTTGATGAGAGATATGAACAAGAGGCTTCGAGAAAACTAGTGTTTTCTGAATTATATGAAGCCAGTAAGCAAACAGCCTAATACTATGTCCTGTCCCCTGCTCTTAGATTAACAATTTAATTGCCTTGCTTGACTTCTCTTACTCCTTGCTTCCTTTAGCAGCGACATCTCATAAGACTGGTTACGATCCGATTCTCTCTATCTATTAGCGGTTGATTAGCGAAATTCAATCAATCCAAAGGGGATGGATACATCACAATAAGCGGCCTATGTATCCAGGCGGTCATGCTTTCCTCTCGCTTCTACGACTCCGCTCTTACCCCTTTCTTTCGGTCGAGCTAGGCTTCACTTCCTATCACCCTTAGTTGAAGGAGAGCGTAGGAAGCCAAAGACCTGTTTTGAGTTCTGAGTTGAATAAGGCAGGGATAGGTGAATTTTGAGATCAGAATCGGTCTTCGATCCGTTCATTCTGTCTTCAGGGCATACTTAAGTATAAATAAATAAGAAACTAGGGAAGCTCATTCCGGCAGGTACTCCGCGTCCCTTAACTTATTCGTGGAACAGAGGCAGATAGTAATAGGTATTCGGACAGATAACGAAGAGTTAGGCGGGACCACTAGAGATGCTCCTATACTAAAGGCTATCGGATAAAGCAAGAAAGATAAGGGAAGGGGTCAAAACACTTCTGGATTAGAATCTATCCAGAGGAGGACTTGGGATAAGAAGAACCAGAGAAGCTAAGACTGTGTACTTTGATCCCAGGTTATTCAATATCTGTATGAGGCTTAAACATGAATAGCCTTTTTTAGATGAAATCAGGGTGGACCTTAGGGCAGCTGTCTCTCATGCCACTGTCGTCGTAACCGGAGAATCGTCATTACCAGCCTTGTCTCTTGTTGAATCAGTTTGCTCTTTCGACTCTTCTTTCTCTCCTTCAGTTCTAAGGAAGTTGAATTTGCTTTGGTTAAGCTCTTCCTTATCTTAGGACGAATCAGCAGAGAAGGGCCTTCGCTTCGAACTCTCCTGTTTAGGAATAAAGCAGCCATTGAACTAGGCTCCCATTTAGCATTGAAACTAAAGAGTGAGTGAGATTCCGATTGCTACTGATAGGCTCTTAGGAAAGAAGGCTTTCTTGGATACCCAGAGGGAGCTGCTAGAGAATCCGGTGCTATTGGTAGTAAGGATATGGCTTAAGGAAGCTCCTGAGCCGAGGTTGGAATCGATTTATCTTAGACGGAATTCGTGGCATATGCTCTTAGCAGCTCTTCCCCCTCTCGAGTGGCCATCACCCGGTATGAAAAAGAGAGGGGAAAGCTTGACTTCATCGTTTGCGCTGACTGCCTTGACCAGTGATTCCAGATTTCATTCATTCTCGAATTCTCTAAGCGAGTGTTGAAATCGACATTTGACTCAAACGGTCTCATTTCCAGTCTTTCAACACTCCCTCTGCCGAAGAGTCGAGATTTGATTAGATAAAGGATCCTGCCCGGCAGCAAAAGCATAACCAAAGAGAGATGGAGCTTCTGAGATGCTTGTCCCAATCTCAGTCTCTCTCAGCCACCCCCGAAGCTGAATGAATGGGGGCATGACAGACTCGTTGGTTAAAGTAAGGACAGACTGCCTTGCTGAAGCTACTTCGGAATTCAAATAGAATGTTCTCCGCGTCCTTGGCACCTGCCCTTGGGACTGCTGCCTCTGAGTCTAATTCCAAATCCCTATCGTCAACTCGGGCAAAGGGGCTCACTCCTAGCCTATGATTTTACTATATTAAGAGTTTGCTTCTTGGATACCGATGCGATAGCCTTCCCTACCTACTTAGCTCGAGGAATTACTAATTGAAATGCCAACAACCGTTGTCCTTCATTCAGGCTAACTAACTCAACTCAGATGCCAAAACTCTTCTTTATATGCGGCTACCTTTCCTGGTGCTTTGAAAAAGAAGGTTCCCATAAATCCGAGGAAAAGAGCACATTAGGGCCCATGACCCGCTAAAGATTGCCGCCATCTCACGAATTGGATTCGAACCAATCAACCTCCTATTAGTACTCGTGAGGGGGGGTTTCCACCCTACAGCACTGGTAGAGTTACATGGCTAGGCTCCCCTCCCACCTTTCGGTGATCTATTTTACCTTAGCACTTTAGGCGTCATTGAAGTCAAATCTTTCCATTCTTCTGATAAGGCCGTAAATCAATCTAATGACCGGGCCGGTTATTTATCTTGATATAGCAATTCTCTTATAGCGCCTTATTAGTATAGGGACCACATTGGTCACTTCACTCAATCTATAATCTTTCATACAGCAATTCGATTCGATCGTGCAATTCGTTCTGATACAGCATTCCTTCGCAGTTGATCTTGATTTGCAATGCGATGAAAAAGCTTACTTAATTTTAATTTCATACAGCAATTCGATTGCTTCGCTTACAGAATTACTTGAAATTCGATTCCTGATCATACTGAAAAACGATTCCTTAGCACAAGCACTAAGTAAGTAAACTACCTTCGGAAGAAAGACTTGAACTTGCTTTACCCTTCCCTGACTCTATCTACTGGGACTGACACTTCTTGGCTTACTGCACGCTTACTGTCTCTTTCACTGAAACTTCTTTGAATCTCTTTGAAAGAGATTGAAAGAAAGGTACGAAGTGACTCGACCGATAGGGAGAGGACAGGCAGGTTTGTTTAACAGTCTTTTTCCTCTCAATCGGCGAGGCCTCGCTAAAGCTCCGCTTCTTGAACTTTAAACTCCCTGAGAGAGTGCCCAGTTCTCTCCGCTTCTCCTTTCAGTCTAGATTAGCCTGTTGATGTTGAGGTTATCTTCTTACCTGTAAGGATCTTCTTACTTGATAGAGTTGCTAAGACCTCGGTATGCTTGTCTGTCCTCTCGCTCCCCTCGATCCGCCGCCAGCCAGTAAGAGACAGAAGAGAGAGCGCACCCGACAAAGCGGATAAGACAAATCAAAATAGCTAGGTTCCTTTATTCCTCGGGGAAAAATGGGTCGATACTCAGCCGATTGAAGTTAGTGATTTACAAATTGATTAGAAAGCTAAAATTATCATCAATTTACTAAAGAAACAGATAAAAGAACTATCAAATAAAATAAGTAATGAACCAGAAAATACAATGAGTAATGAATCTAAGGAATTATTGGATAAAATCGGTATAAGGATTGAAGACATTACAGAATTAGCTCAAAGAGACCAGACTAGTCTTACTCAAGACAGAACTACTGATACTCAAGACAAAGACAAAGATAAAAAGAAAGGAGATCCTCCCTAAAAGTCAAAATAACAAGGACAGGGAAGAGGTTTGAAGATCTCGACCATAGGGAGAGGAGCGGTGGATTGCCACTGTACCTACCGATGGGGAGAGCGATAAAGAGAATTCTTCTTCACTCTGTCCGTAGGTTTTCATTAAGAATGTCTATTGCTTCTGTTTCCTTACTTTTCAGTGTAAGTTGACTCAATCTATGGAGTTCTTTTTCCGCTGTTACAGTCCTTCCCTGAAGAGCAACAAGATCCGGGATGGAAGACGTGGAATTTTAGAAAGATAAAGAAGACGGCGTACGGGTAGGTGAGCTGTAGTAGGTTCAAAGTCGGCAGAGAAAGAAATCGTTCCGCCAGCATAGACGGAATTGGAGCTAGCCTTTTCAGAGGCCGCTTTCATCGTGGGTAGACGGTCGCCGGGTATGAGCCCTCTGGTGGGGATGCGGCTTCTCTCGTTTCAGCATCTCGATCCGCAAAGTCCGGTGACTAAGCCTTTCTTTGAAGGCCGGTTGATGCCGGGCGAAATTAGCCTTACCAATTGGCTAAGATAACGAGTTCTTAATAGAAAGCACATAAGCCGGAAAGCTGCTAGCCACCTCTTCAAGTGGCACATATTCTATACCCGATTCCGCCTAGTTCAGTAGAAGATATCCCCTTTTCACAGCCTTGTCGCTACCCTAGATAAATAATTCATTTCGAGTTTTCCCCGGATCTTACTCGTTAGATAAAGAATCAAACTATATCTTCTTTCTTTCTATGTAATTCCTCTTGTTATCGTTCGTGCCCTATAAGTGAGCAATTTTCCCTTGCCTTGAGATTGTACATCTCAGCTTCAGAAGATTCAATTGCTTGCTTTAGACTTCACACCTGCTCTGACCGGGAACCAATCCAATCCAATCAAAGAAAAAGCATTCCTGAATGAATTCCATCCTCTCCCGTAGGCCCGATAAAGGAAAAATAGTGAGTTGAGCTCAGGGACATTTACTAATAAGAAGGAAGATCGAGTTTATGTGCTTGCAGGTGAGAGGTTTGAAGACGCTTAGTAAGCATCACATCCTGGGATTGAAGAAGCTCTCCCGATAGGGCAAAGGTGCGCAATCGCTTGGATGAGGATTGGGTGAAAATCCTAAGAGCATTAGACGCTTCTGGTCTCTTCTCCAACTTCTGCTACCGATAGCGGAAGTTTCTAGCTTCTACTCGGTTACGTCAAAAAATACCTAGATAAGGGATCCTAGGTCTGTCTGCTTCTTAAGGAGAGGTTAGAGAAGTGAAGCTATCCTTGCCTTCCTTGTCCGATAGGGCAAGCAAGGCAATTAAGTTCGACCGATAGAGAGAGGGATGCAGTAGCAAGTTCTCATCCCCGTACTATCTATCTATGGCCGTGGCCTAAGCATCACTCCGAGACTATTTCTTTATCGGTTTTCTCGCTTAGTTAGAAAGAGCGACCGACCCTTATTAGCCTGTCTTTGTCTAGTACCTTCTAGTAAGCCTTCTAGCTGGATGACATAAAAAAAAAGAAGACTTTCTCTCTTTTTACAGCAGCCTCGTGGACGGAAGATTCATTCAAGATGATTGGGTGGGGTTTAGCCTCTTCGAACTTCGGTTGATGCGGATTGAGCAACTGAAAGGGATGATGCTTCTGCCAGCCGCCTTGCTAGCCCAGTCTTTTCTCTCTGAAGATGGAGATCGAAGAGCAGCGGACAGCGCTGGGAGATCTTCTACTAATTACTCCAAAGGCTTATATGCAACGCATTGAATTTCTTCCAATTTGTACTAACCCAACGCACTAACCCCAACGCACTCATTTGAGCCTACTACCTTTCGTTTCGTCCCAAACGTAACGAGCTAACCTAAACCTACTCTATCCAGTCTAAGGCCTTCTTTTCTTTCCTCGCTGCGCTTTCTTGCAGCAGTTCCTGAGGTAGAAGGAATGGGATGGTGATCCGGGCTATTTCTCTTAAGCAAAAGTCGATTTCTTTGGCACAGGACGCAGAGGGGTATTTGAGCCAAGGGGGAAAATTCTCTTCTCTTTAGTCTTTTTTGAGGCCTGCGCCTGCCTTTTACTTTTAGGGGACCCAGCCAATCTCTTAGTCTAAGGAAATTTCTTTTAGAGCCATAGAAGGAGTGAGACCAACTACTATGTAGTATTTCTTACCAGTTCGGGATTCCGGAGAGGAAGGTTATTGCTAGCTAGGACTAGGCACTTGGGATCGAAGGAATACTCGGAGCCCCATAAAATAATAGGGGGTTGACGCCGCTTGCGTTAATACCACCAGGACAGGACGGAACTGCTAATCAGCAGGGCCGCACGGGTAGTAGCCTAATGAAATGAGCAGGTTTCCCCTCTAGTACACGGTGCCCACTAATGTTTGATTCTCGTTTTTCGCATTCGGGCTAACAACCCAATCAGAGGTTTCAGTTTCACACGAATAATCAGTTGTGGAATTTGCAGTGCAATCCGCATCAGAATCATCAGCAAAATAGGCATCAGCAGTCATAGGCATCAGCAGTCATGTAATGGCCCGCAGTTGTTGTCTTAAATTTTGGTAGCAGTCCCAAGCCAAGGGAAGGGCCAATAGAATAGATAAGACTGAATGTTGAAATTAGACTTGCATTTAGGTAGGCGCCGGTGCCTCATCAAAAAAGAACTTCACTTTCCTATCAGTCCCGACAAGCGAGCAGTAAGCGGTCCACGGAGCTGCATTATTTCTTACGGAACTTCCCTTCTTCAAAGATTGATTTGATTTCTATTATATGACTTTCTCTCTTCACTAGACACATAGAAAAATAGGAAATCCGATATCCGATAGATTATGGCTTCCTCACTATCAGCAAGCCAAGCTCAGCTCCACAGGCGATGAACTGCTTCCGACTTTTCTTCATTCGGTTTGTAGCCATACCGTGTAGAGTGAAAAATTCCTTTTATTTAATGGGAGTAGCTAGATTCAGCATTCCAGCGAAACGATCCTTTGACAATGCTTACCCATTAGTAGTAAATTGCTCTTTCTTACTAGAACCAACCCGGCAAAGGGCAAGGGGCGGTCGAAAGGATAGCTGGAAAGGCCTCCAACAGAACAGGCTACATCGGTCTTCTTTCTTTCTTTGCCAAAACTTGAAGTTAAGTATTGGTATGGAGATGCTCGCTTGACCGGAACCAGTGCTTTTTATTAACCCCGATGGGGTAGCCCCCGATAAGGCGAACAAGTACCGGACTCTTATTTATTTTCCTTATTGCAGTGTGTTGTTTTCGCGGTGGTGACATAAAAACCTCCAGCTACCTACTCTTTTGTTTCCTAAGTGGAAGTAATATGGATTTCTCACATACAACATGGAATTCCGTAACCGAGGAAGGAGTTAGTTGGTGGCACTTCCGACTTAAACAGAAGCAAGATGATTTGCTTTTGTCCATTCCATATAGTAGCACGCGCTTATATTACGTTATTCTTGTTCTCGTCCCTGTCCTTCTATTCTATAAGAATACCTGAAGTTCGGAATCGGAAGTTGGCTCCGGTTCTTCTTTTTCATACCCGATCCGGGGATTTGTGCCAAGGGCTTACCTCACTTCTTCTTCTTCAACCGAAACTTATCTTATTTTTGCAACTAGCAAGAAAACAAAGTCAATAGCTACTCACCGCTCTTCTCCGACACTTAGTAATCAATCATAGGCATTATGACCTGAAAACTCCTTCTAAGCCCGGTGAATCAAAGGCGAGGTATTGTATCCTCCAACGACCTCTAATAGGCGGCGGCTAGAATTGGATCGAAAAGCGAAGCTTGGTTCGAAGGTGAAGTACACAGAGTAGACTAGAAAAGGTTTGAAAGGCTTTGGTTTAGAAGGGTTCAAAACAAAAGGTAAAGTGAAGCTCTCGCCCTATCAGCAGACAAAGCAAGGCCCCACCCATATTAAGTGTCACTCGACCAAGGAGGACTGATCCCAAGCAATTGAAAGAAATTCTGTATGTAGATTCTTTTATTTCTATCATATCATCTTTTTCTATTTGAATTGATCTCACAGGATTTTCCTTTGTTCGATCCGATGACTCTTGTCTAGCTCGCAACGTTCTCGGGCTGTACAAAGCCTGCCCTGCTGCTGTCGAGAAGGAAAGAAGCACTAGTAAAAGCCTCTTCTATGGAGGACAGGACTCCCATTGGGAAGCAAAGCAGGAATCTGCCGCGAAGATAGCGTCTGTCTCTGTTGGCGCCCTCGAAGAGCAGAAAGAAGGACTAGCGCTAAGGTAAGGCGGCTATTGAGTTTGATTGCTGCATACGTTTTCTTGCTGGCTACCGATACTTGTTGTACCGAATTGACCCTATCGACCGACTAAGGGCAAAAGCCCCCATTTTAGTAAAGGTTACCGAAAAAAAGAATTGATTCGAACTGAATTGATGGAATTAGAATATTATTTATGTTTCTATTTTGCTATTTCGCCTCTCATCGCTAATGCAAAGCAAGAAAAGGGAATTACGGTTAAAGTCCTTCCGGGACTGGGCGGGCTATTTGGAACTAACGTAAGGAGCAGGAGGAGCTAGCTTACGGAGAACTGGACCGATTGATTTATATCGGAACAAATAAGACAAGTCAGTCCGGTCCTTCGAATTCAGTTCATTCTGAGCAATCTTCTAGAACTTCTGCTTTTGTGCACAGCTGGCTGATTATGGTTTTTCGCAAGGGATAATGGTTCTTTTTCGGATTCTTCTTTTTCTGATGCTGATTCGATAGCCTCCCACGCTTTGCTTTCGACCCAAGCTTGCTAACCTTCTTCTATTGGTTGGTCTTGACCCAGCAAGGACGAATACCTTAGCCCTAAGAAGCTTATCTAGTCTAGGGAATTCTAGGCAATTTCGATTCTTATTCCGACTCCATACCTCCTTCTGATTGAGATTGCGGGGCCTACTTAAGCTTAGAATGGAATCAATCTCCTATCGCGTCATCGGTTTCCGGTGCCGGACCGCTTAGCTAGCACGTTAGCTGGAACCCTCTCCTCTATATATGGAAATTAAGCAGCAGACTCCGCTTCGTCTTCTGCTGCTACTGCAGCAAGGGGTTCTTATTAGCTCAGCTCTTTCGCTCTTTCATGATCTAATCTAGCGCTAGCGGGGATGAAAGAAAGGGTCGACCAATTCTTCTGCCTCTTCCGCTTCTTCAGGAACGAATTCAGGAGAAAGGGATTCCACTTACCCGGATTTTGCTTATGTTGATTCTTGGGTGCCCTTTGCTACTTCGTGGACAGCAACAGCGGGTTCTGCTCTTCTTCTGCGGGGCTAGCCCCATCCCACTCCGCCAGGTCCAGACGGGAGAAACCGGGATAAAGAAAGGCAGCAATTCACTCCTCTCCTGCTTATTATCTAGGGGCGAGCAAGCTATTCTTCTTTGGCCTCTCGTAAAGCTTGCACTTCCCGGCGAACGAATTGAATGAATCATCATGAAAATGAATTCAACACGTCCGTTACTTAAATACCTGTAGGCTGTAAAAGCAGCTCCCCCTGAAAGCCGTATGGATCCCTTCGCTCGATCGGCAGGCTCTCCTCCCTACAGAGTTGCTTCTGTTCGGAGAGAAGAGCGATGCTGGCGGCGGGGCACTCGAATATGCCCCATACCAGCACCAAGTGTCCGCCCGTATGATCTCAAAGATAAGAGGAGCTTTCTAATCCCCCCCCACTACCTTGTGCTTGCCAGTTACCAAACAACTATGTTGCTGAGCCAACTAGCCTGGTCCCGATCACGTTCACAACAAAGGACTCCCTTCTATGGTCTCAGGAGCTAGTTTGCCAAACTATCAAACATGGCAACAACGTTTGCACGCTGTGCTAGTGGTTTGACTTTCATCGCTACTTGGAACCGAGAAACCGCACAGAGACGTTCTCGAACACTCTCTCTACGTCATTTTCAAGCGGATATCCAGGTAAAAGACTTCCTGCTTCAAGACTGGCTCGAGGAAAGGACCTAGCTAACATCACTTCAATGAAGATTCGCTGCCTAACTAAAGCCCTTCTTCCTAGTACAGTGACAGCACATATGCGACAGCGGAAGCCCAGATATGCCAAACCTCATTCAGCAGATGTGACTCCTTCTCAGCATAAATTAATCAAAAAAACCCAGAGTGAGTTACAATCTTGAATCGAATCCCATGCGAAGAGAAATCAAAGAAAGCTCATAAAGGGTGCATACTAGCTGAGGCAAGCTTTAATGAGCCTTACCTGAGATGTTCTTATTTTTTCTGTTATAGAGCCTATTCAACTAAGAAGGATAGTCATATGGATATGTTCTTGAAAGATTTTTATAAAAAACTGCCTCGGATACGGCGTTTTTGCTTTTCAGTCATTATCATTTTTACATCACTAGGGCTCTTCTATATTCTTTTTCTGATACTGGGTTCTCTTGACTTCTTTCAGGCAATGTTTCGTAGGATTTCTCTCTAGTTTTAACTGCATATCTTTTTGTTTGCTAACGATGGGGTTATCAAAGAGCTTGTCTTGGCGATTAGGATTATTTTTCGGGTTTTCCTTGCTGCCCAGGGCACAGCCTTTCTTGGAAATTCCATGATGCCCGATTCGGGTAGCTCACAAGGGTCCAACTCATATTCGGGTGGAGGGGACCCCGGTGGTTAGAGTAACTGGCCGAGAAGGTTAGCGAGTCCCTGCTATGGTGAAGTGAAAGATCTTTCACTATTTTGGGGGGGAAGACACGTGGGAGCAAGCGAGAGAAAAGCAAGCCCTAGCGGTGGGGTGTCTTCCGGTCCCACAAAAGTCTTTTTCATCGACATAGTCAGATGCAATGGATGTTGAAAACGCACAAGCGAAGCGCCTTAGTCAGCGGAAGAAGTCACCCTCAATTCGATCTAGCAAGAAATGCTTTACCGATAAAGTAAAGCGAGAGACAGTAGATTCCTTCTTAGGGTTCCAATAAATTCGACTAGTGCAAAGAAAGATGCAGTATCCAGTTGTAGAGCGACGCAGCAGAGGGAAGTTGGCACGATTAGTAATCCCTAGGGTCTCGATGTCGGAGAAGGGGATAACTCAATGCTGCTACAGGCACTCATGAGTTCGGATTGGGTAGCGTGAAGGAGATAATAGAAGGAACCGCCGAAAGTAGTTCAGTTTTACCAGGTCTTCCTGAGTACAAATCTCCTCATCCAATAGCATTCTTAGTTAGTACCATTCTTATAAGCCTGTTTTTGACGAGTGAAGCGGCTAGGCTACATGCTTAGCCTAGTATTCCCGGATTGGTATTGGATAAGAAAGATTCCGCTTTCTTCCCACTCATGAAGCATGCAGAACAATAAAGTGGGGGGAGGGCTTCTGTGGAAAAAGGGGAAGTTTGGGACGAGAGGGACTAAAATAGTAGTCACCAAACCCAAAGAAATTTTACTATGTTAAGGCGAATTGATAATTAAAGGTACTTCCATGTGTATAAAAGCACAAGGGGAGAGGCCCCTAGTCCAAGTATCATAGCATAGGAGGGTGAACTTGGGCTGGGGGGAAGGGGAAGTGGTCCTATCCGATGTGGGTGTGCCAGAGGCTACGGTTTTAGCTTATTTGAAAGTAAAGTCTAAAGTGTGCCTCTCTTCTCGTGAAAGGGAGCTAGCGGTACCGGAAAAACTTCCTTCACTTCAGGCTAGCTACAATTGGCATATCCACCACTTGAATGATTCTAGACGTTTTACAGCAAGAGAAAGCAAGCAAGAAAACGACACTAAACAAGCAATAATACTGAAGAAGTGGTCACCCACCGCTTAGGCGGGAATCCATAGCTATAGTGGGGAGCTGTCTCACTGGGAGTCAGTTACAACAAGATTGAAACTAGAACTGCGGAACGGACTGAACCAAAGGCTCTTCCCGGGAAGCGACTAGTTAGTTGAGAACCCTCTGCTTCTGACCCACGTAAGTTGCATGGTCACCTTCCTCATCCCCTGAATGAACTCCTGCAACTGATCTCCCACTCGGGAAGTTCAACTAAAGGCAAGGCAAGGTTTTCAAACTAAATTGTCCGAGAAGATCTTATTCTTAGGACTGAAAATCATTCCCCTGCTGTAGCCCTTTCAAACTTACCCTATCCCGTCGCTTTCTCATATGAGATAAAAGCACTCTCTCATTATTGCTAATTAAGTGGCTCTCTCACTTGACGAAGCGCGCAAGCAATTTCTCTTCTCTTTCTAGTAGGGCTAGGAGTTACTGAACAGCCACCCTACCCTGGTCGGTGTGTGGGAATGACTTAAGGCTTAAGAAAATTCTCTTTAGCTCTACGGATGACTAACAAGGCAGGATCCAAGCGGGTGACTGCCGAGCAGCAGCACTGCTCGCCCTGGCATAGCCGTATGATTTCGTCACAGATTGTATTGTCTGTCTGGACTGTCTAATCCCGGCTTGTAATGGCATCAGGGCTAAAGCACATACATATGGAGAGGTGCAAGGATGTGCACTAGATTCTGATTTACTTACCAAAATCTACCAGCGGTCTTTTCGGTATGGTACGAATGAAGATTTTTCAACCCGTATGGCCGAGCTTCCTGTAATACCATCAAATTTGGGGGTCTCACTCCTATAAACATATGCATATGGATCTGTCTCTACGACCTTAGCCTTCAAAGCTTCCGGTTCTATTCCTTTTTTGAATAAAGGCTTGTTATCGACGAATAAGCTCCTTAGACTTTGCCCTAAAAGCTCATCTAAGGAAAGTAGTTTTCACTCGGGACTTCTTTCTATGCTAGCATGCTTCTACTTCTATTCTTGATCTGGATTCTTAAACCTTTATTCTAAGATAAGATGCCAGTCTATAAATCCGTACTTGTTGACTAAAAGACTTTCGGCGGATTTAGAATCAATCAATCCCATCCGTCTATTAGTTCAAGCGTATTCTCTAACAGCGGATTCTTGCTAACAGAAAGATAACCGCCTATTCTATCAAGCAGTCGATTCAATAACAGACGATTTGCTGCAAAGAGACGATTCGGTGCGCATTTCATGCTACTCCACGGTGGCTAGCTTTCCTGCTTCTGTGCTTGCTATGAATTCCTAGATGCGCGTAATCGTCTTCTGAGGAGAGATCTTTTCTTTCTGTGTTAGAATACGAAAAAAGGTGAATTCTTCTTAAGTAGAAGTCTTATTTTAATAAATACACAAACCCTTATTTGTTAAATGAATGAATTCTCAAACACTTAATTGAATAAGTTCAGGGCTAACAGTCTGAATAAAGCCAATAGTCGCCCCTGATTCGGATGTTACGAGAAATCTGTCCTCTGATTCCGATGCCGCAGAAGGGAAACCCTGACCGAAGGTAGCACATAAGACGATGTGTAAAGCGTATAGCCAGCCGATGTAATCGAATCCTTCTGTTCCTAAGGGAAGGGGCTTACTCATATAAAATATATAAATAAAAGTTTGCACTTAATCTATTAAGGCCAATCTTCTGATCTTCAACTATTCTCACCCCTCGGAGTCTAAAAAGATGTGTATCTTGCTATTGGTATCAATCGGTCCTCTCTTTCCTTTTGTGGTATAGCCGCATGTGTAGATTACCCTTATTCTTCATCTTCTCTACCCTTCGGTTGCTTAGGGCGCCCTGAGGGATTCGCCTCTAGGAGAATAGTTATTGATCACATAGCTTGGGTACTAGAAGTTGCTGATCGTATCATTCGGGCAGAACCTGGGTCCCTTAGTATTATGTATAGCGCAGCTCCCTCAAAGTTTCTTTTGCTAGTTTTGTTCCGATCGATGAAGGAAACTCGGTAGCGCGCGGATTCGTTTTCCTATTTCACTGGGATCGGTCCTAAGGCGCGTGCTTCAATATTGTCTTGATTGGCAGTCGCTCTTCTGTATTTTGAATCTTCAGAGAGACCCTTAGAGTTCTGTCCTGAATGGGAGGGTTGTTGAGTCAAGTCAAGAAGAAGAAAAAGAAAGTCCCACAAAGGAATCTTGGACAATGGGCACAAGTCTTTATTAAAGAATTAGTATCTCCATATAATTAGCATTTCTATCAGCTCTGCTCTTTTGTCTCCTGAATATCATCTCGAGACCCAAACAACGAGATCCGGATTGGAACCAACGCATATTGATTCAAAGCTTATGGCCCTTCAATACAACCCCCCTCTGTATAAAACCGTAAGTGAGCGGTGCGAGTCTACAAAGAAGACTTTCCATCTTCCTTCTTTGGCGCTGCTGGAGATGCCCCACAAGGCCTTCTTTCTCAAGATTTCATTTTTCGCGGTGAACAAAAGGAAGCAACGCCGCTACAAGCAATAGAAAGCAACGTTTATTAATCCATTTCAGTAGGTGGCGGTGTACACTAGGTATCAACAAAGGACGCTTTCTCTCACCCAGCCCTTTGGAGGTGTTAACTCTTCGCCTTCGGCTTTCTATTGAATGATCCATCTGGTGTGCTATTTATACTCCGTCAGTGAGGGCTTCTCCCTTTTCAATCTACATGGCATACGTACACGAATGAATATTCAAACTCATCGACTCGGCTCAAAGCATATGATCAAAGCTCTAGTGGCGCACATAGCAATATCAGAATAGAATTCTCGTCGGCCTGACCGCAGTAATAGCGAACTAACACTGTTCTAATAGAAAGGGGGAGTCCCTCTTTGCGGTAGATAACGCAACCGAACACAAAATGAAGCTTTCAGTCTCGCAAAGCATCTGGGCGAGCCCCTCCCCCCGGAAACAGCCAGCGAATCGATAACTGAACAAGAGGAAGTAGAGCGTCTCACGACTCTATATGCTGTACCACATACTAAGACCTAAAGCCGTTCTTAATAGAAGTCCCCAGGAGCTGGTTCCTTGAAAACTCTTCCCTTGACTTCTATACGAACTGGTCAAGATTTCACTTCTTTTTCTTCGCCTCTATCAATTCCTTCGTCGAGAAAGAAAGCAATAAACGCTCGGGTGGAGGAGGAATTTAGTACAAAAAGCAAGCCGGTTCAGCCCCCGACTAAGCATATTTTTATTATCAGATCCGATAACAGCGATTCTCCGTCTCTGACCAGGAGGTATCACATCTACAGACATTAGCCCCAAATGCTAGCTCGCATTATTCATAGTAAGTTGCTACATCATGCTTTTGAGGAAGCTATTCGGGCTTAGCCCGCCTCCTCTTTTTTATTTTTCAATTCTTTCAGTTTTTTTGGCGTGCTCTCGTTTCTAGGTTTGGATGGGTCATTAATAGAATATATAATATTACGTCAATACATGAATCTCATCTTTCCAATCTCTTTATTCTATTTCCTCTGACTTTATGCCTTCTATTCGGCTCCCACCCTACCATACCAAGTCCGACCGGTGAACCTTCACGTTTAGGGATCCCTCTCATCAATGAACGGAGATGAGGATTCAAACGAAGCCCTTCCTGACCTTTCCCGATACGATTCGTAATCTCTTGAGAAAGCGGTTTGAAGCTCTTCTCGCTTTGTTGGAGTTTCCTGAGTCTCCTCTTTCCTATCGAGACCCCCATCTCCTGCACCTGCTAAGCAATCTATTTCATGTTCCACTGACAAGGCATCTCTATCTCCATTTCTTTGTTCCGATGTCTATCCAGCGGACTTCCCATATCTATATCCCTGGGATGCAATGAGCCAAATCAAAGTCTTTATTCCCCATCTCCTCGGAGGCGAAACAAGATCATGAAGATTTAAGCATATGAATAGAATCGCACTTGGGAAAGGGAAGTGAATCCCTTGAAGTTCATCCATCCGGCATTGGATGCGTCCGTACCGAAGACGAATTTCCTGGCAAAAAACGTGTTTGACTACATAGGGTCCGCCCCAATTGGGCTTGAACTTACCTCCTGTGTATTCTCATCCCATCTACTAAGCACTTCAGGTCAACGGTACCGCATACCTTAGCCCCTCTTCATCTTCCTTCGTATGGCCCACGAAAAAAGGGTCACTGAAATTGTCTCACTGTATGCGCTTGTCTGAGAACCAGCTGGCTTTGACTTGTTTTCACTCGTACTGAAAGCTCTACGGCAACATACTACTTATTCAATCCCCCTACCCTTAGACACTAGGGTTTCCAAGTTCAGTTGGACGATTGAAAGTTTAGGAAATGATAGTCATTTCTAGCTCTGAATATGACTAGCCAGCCTGGTCTTGAGTAAAGGTAAGGGAAATAAAAGGACTGCTTCCACTAGCTCGTTTGGAAATTAGAAAAGACTAGGGCTTAGCCCTTTCTTTACATGATGATGAAAGCTTACAGTATTAACCTATTTCCTCTCTCGACCTAGCCTTTTACTCTGGCTGGATTGAAAACTAACTGAATACTGTCTCACCCACAGGCTGCCCCGTAACCCGTCTTTCAAAGAAAGAGGCCCGACAGCAAAACAAAGGCAACCCAACTATCTGCAAGGGAACCCGCAGAATGACTGCGAACTCTAACTTCAACCAGATATTCATCCTTAATACTTGCTCCAACGGACTCCTCCCTGATAAAGTATGATATAAGAAATGAATTCGGTCGAGTCACTTCCTCCTCTGAGGGTTAGGATCTTTGGATCGGTCTCACCTCGATCTCTGATCTATAACATTCCCTTAACTTCCTCTCCGCTTTTTCTTCTCGCTAACGATCGGCATTCTTTTATTCCCCATTCCGGCATGATCAAAGAAGCTATTCCACCCTCGGAGCGAAAAGCAATTGGTGATCGCTAGCTGTCAACTATTTAAATTAAACTAGGGTTGCCCCTGAAGACTCCTTTTCACATCCTCGGTCCGAACCTAAGAATGAACGCCCGGAACCACTTAGAAAGCAAAATGCTTGCATGAACGAGAAAGAAGCCTTTAAGGGGTTTCGCTTTGAAAATACGTGACACATGGCTAATAAGGCACTGCGCCTTCAACACGACTCCTCTCTCTTGGCCGAGCATTCTTTGTTGAAATAACTTCCATTCGCCCTGATGATAAATAAGTGAACGCGTGGAGTGAACGTGTCTCATTCTCATGAGAACAAAGAGGAAGGAAAAACGAAACGAGACTATAAAGACCCTCGAAATCGAAAGATAAAGAAAGTAAGCTCTTCACTCCATTTCTTTCTCTTTTCCCAGTTCCATTGCGAACAAGCCGTGAGCGAACGAAATCCCTGTATCCATTCTTTCATTCACCACGCGGTTGAATTAGACTCCGTATTTACCGGCAATGGAATGGGAGATGCTCGACATCTGAATCTTCTGATAAAAGGTTGTTTACATACTGTTGAGGCGGAGAAAAAAACTCTTTCGAGTGACGGTTCGGTGGGTAACTTTCAACTAAGGTAGGGAGATAACTTGAAGAAAGGGTATCCATGGATCGCGGACATAAGTCAAAGATCTGGCCAAGAGTTGTTGAGTCTGATACAAGGAGCGAAGGATTGGCAATGAATGCAGCTCAGTCAACAGAGTACTGGGCAATCTCTCCTAAACCTTAGAGCTTGGTGGGTCTAATCTAAGATCAGTCTATTGCTTTGAGGGATTTTCACTAGTAGCTAAAGGAAAGGAACTGGCTTGACCGATCGGTATAGGAATGAGACAAAGCAATCTTCTGATACTGAGACAAGTCATTCATCTGCTGAGCTACCTATTCTAATAGCTACATGAATAAAGTAAGGAAAGCTTTCAAGCAGCGACACCAGACCGGCTATGCGAAATGGTTCCTGCTAACTTGCTCGCATCTTGCGAAGATAGTGAGCACTACCTTAGTCGCTTAACGGGGAGCTAACCCTACAAGAGATAGATCTTAAACAAACCATATCCGAAAAGCGGATCCGATCCATGCCACCATAACCATGCCAACATAAAGACCATATCATCCATAAACCTTCATGTGAAAGACGGCAGGTCCAGTCTCATCCCATTCCCAAGCGAACTACGCCATTCATCTCTCAAGTTCTCAGATCCGGTTTGCTGCTCGCTCAACAAATCAATCTCCTCAACTTCTGCGGAGAGTGAAATCGACCAAGTTTATCAAACCCCGTCTTTTTGGCCTAAACAAATGTATCAAAAGGTTAAGGTTGGATTTCCCACATTTTTTGCTACTTTAGTGCAGATAGAACTAAGAAAGCCTTTGACTAGCTGGAAGAGCAGCAAGCCGTATCGACGAGTGGAATACCTGGAACGAGAGGTTGGGGGGGAGATGTTAGAGCAAGAGAGATCGAATAGCTTGACTTTGGCGAATTCTGATTGCTTAGATGTGATGAAAGCGTAGGTTTGATCCCCAGGCGACCAACGGAAGCGGAAGCTCGACCTATGGGTAAGAGCTTAGTTGTAGAAGCGAAAGGCAGAGAGGAGTGAAGTTTAACACCAACTCCTTTTATAAGCTCTTCTTAAACCATTGGCAGGGAACTGAGTAACCTAAGGCGAATCCCCGGAGCGAGGACCGCTAACTACACTCTTTGAATCTCTTACTAAGCCAGTGTTTGAGCTCTTTGCCTTTGCCTTAGCGCGTCTTGGCTAACCCCCGAGCAAACCACCCTGATGAGCGCTATTGCTCGGTTAGCATTAAGTGAGAAGGCACTGAAGAAAAGAAGATATATGAGACCTCCGATCAAAGAACCCATACATTTCAAAAAAAAGCAGAGAAGATCAAAGAAATGGAACCTAGAGAGAGAAGAAAAGCTTAGCGAGGAGATCAGGAATGAGGCGGAGATCGACGGCATTCCAAAGGTAAGACGACGACGAGATTCCTCTGAGAATCGGGTACAAGAACGTATTGTCGCCGCAGTTAACGGAAGAGTCCCCGAGGACGAAGAGAGCAGAGATTATAAAGAGCGCAAAGAGAGAGCTTTCGCAAAGGTTAGCGAATAATAAAATTTCCTCCCATCCATCCTTCCGACAACGCATTCAATAGCATAAGGCTTCGCTACCTGACTTATCAGCCAGCAAGTAAACTACCTTAATCCCCTGCCTGGCCGTAGCAACTACAGTGACTCTTGGAATCATGCGCATGGCTCCATGTCGGCCAGGCATATTAATGGGAGGCCTAACGAGTGCTACGAGTGAATGCGTAGCTTTGTCTTCTCTTATGAAATTTAGAGTTACAGGTTAGAGGGAACCCCAAAGGAGCCATTCTCTTAATAAGAGCTATTTTCCCTTGTTCTTTCAAAAATGTGTATCACCTTACTGAATCTAGCGCAAAGCACGGAATGATTATAGGAAGTTGGCTACTTACCCACGGATTTAAGGAATCTTTCCTTCTCTAAGACCTAACTGCGCTGTCGAGGGAGATCTTTCAAGAGCACATCTCGGATAGGGAGGGATTCAATCCAGCCACAGGTTCCCCTACGGCTACCTTGTTGCGAGAGGAGGGTCAGCTATATACCTTTTATTTAAGAAGGGCCGCGTGGATTTTGCCACGTCCAGGTATCTATCCTCCTGTGCAATTCCTTAGCCCAGTAGCTTTTTTTCCCGTCACGCTCTAGGCGGTCGAAAATAGATTGTAATTCCTCGATCGTCATTGGACGGAGGTTCTTTTTTCCTTTTCCACCGGCTTCAATCCTCTCCCTATCGGGAGAGCGTCTTCAAACCTCTCCCTAGCTTTCTTCGATAAGAATTCGTCTAAGGCTGTTGCTTGTTTGGTCGAAGACAACGTTCCTCGATCTTCTTCTACAGCAAGGGGCGCCGCCCTCTCCCTTACCACACTTATTCCACCCTCTGACCAAAAAAAAAGACACATAGAAGAATCATTTTTCCTCCAGGATGAGCCTAAGAACGTTTTTAAAAGCTGGGCTCTCGTATCCATCCCTTTTCAGAGCATTGTGAAAGGAAATGAGGTCGTCATAAGAAGATGCCATTTTAGATATGGCTTTCTTGCACCGACTCCGTGTGGGCGGGGTTTGGCCCAAGTCAGCCTTCACATAAAGGTCACGCAGGGTCTTTACAACGTTGGGCATATGGCCCCGATGAAGTACCTCTTGCCTCAGCAGGTATTCTGCATTCGCTTGCACCTGGGGCTCGGGATCCCTTCTGCGGAACGGGGGAATCTCTTGAATGAAGAACGGTTGTCTCGAACTTGAACCCCGGGACTGATCTGTGTTCCTTTCGGTCGCCAAAGGGTTGGAGTTTTGACCTACTTCAACCTCGTCCCCTTCCTCGATGGAGGGATTCTGGTCTTGCGGAGGTGGGGAGACTGAAGTAGGGCTTTCCGTATAGTCAAAATCAGGAAAATCCATGATTTCGCGGGGTCCCCCAGGGCTCGGAGCCCTAACAATTGATATCTCCGCTTGATGGGACGTTACAGCTTCATCGCGCCCCACCCTTGGGATCGAGGAGGGCCCGACGTCGTCGCTGCGATCAGCGCTCCTTTCTCTTTTTCTAGAATTGGCCCCTACATTGGTGGACGCACTTTCGCGAGCTCCTGTGGCTGCGGGTACTTGTGCGCCCATGCCAGCCTCGGGTTCTCCCTCCGAACCCGAACTGGTTTGTTCATCCCCTTGATCGTCACAAAAACAGATCAAGGGGATTCCACAATAAAGAAGGAACAGAG
>JAIUCV010002391.1:0-47549 GCA_026724425.1 Erythrophleum ivorense
TGTGGATATCTAGTTTGTCCCCATAAAATTTCATGACAATTGGGCATCATTTGGTCCATGAATGACACAGATTCATTCTCGGACCTATTTGCACAGTACAATAACCAAAACCATCAAAATTTCTTAACTTCAAAAATTTGCCAAATATTCCCTAGACCTCCAAATATTACCCACTTTAGCTTCCCAAAAATATTTCAACAAGCTCTAAAGGCATGCCAAATTTTATACCAATAAGAGCTCATTTGGTCATACTTTGACAAAGCTCACAAATTTGGTAATTTTAACACCCAATTTGGTTCAAAATGGGAGTAAATGGTCCCCTACATGCTCTAGCATCTCTTGGGCAAGTTTTAAAGCATAAACATAGTATATATGAATTGCCCAAGTGATCCAAACTAACACACATCTCAAACTTGTAACATCTGGTCCCTCCGTAAACGTGAGAAACGCGATGTTCGGTTTCTCTGTAAACGTTAGAAATGGGCCAAATATAAAAGGAAGTCCTTGAAATAGAAGGAATTGGAGCCAACTAAAATTATGATAAAATTTTAAATATTAGAAAATGAGGAGTTGAGGTTTGAGATACCTAAAAACCAAAGCCAGAAGAGCTCAAAAAATTTACCAAAGGAAGTAGGGGCATTTTTGTAATTTTTGAACAATTTTGAAAACTCACAAGAGAATCTTTTAAATAGAAAATTTGAGCTTTTCGGGGTTCTCAGAGGTCCTGAATACCATGGGAACCCCTAGAACAGTTGAAACCCCTCTGGTGAGCGATTTTGGCCGTCAGTTGACTGAAACTTTGACCGAATAGTTTGGAATTGTTTCAGATCCTTTTTTAGTGATTCCAAAGGCAATTCTTATGATTAAGAGCCTAAGAAATATGATGGAAAAGACATATTTCAAAAAGGAGTTGAAATGAACCCAAACGAACAAAACTACAAAGAGGGACTAAATTCCAAATTCTGAAAGTTGCTTAAATGAATCCCTAGCTTATTAAAAACGTCCCTCCTCTGCTCAGATCTCCTCACCCACTCTCTCACACGTTAAAACAGAATTAAGAAGGGCTAAGAGTGGCACACAAGAGGGGAGGCCAAGGAAGGAAGAAGAAGTTTTGAAAAATGTAAGTTTTAGCCACTTTTTTCTACTCTTTGCCTTATTAAACTTCTTCCCCTCTTCTTCCTCTTCCTTCTCATGGTTTTGACATTTAATTTGGTGCTGTTTTGAAGGCAGAACAGAGTGGAATTTTCGGATTTGGTGAGGGAGGCTAACCAAGTGAAGAACAAACCAAGAAAACCAAGAATCTAAGGTATTTTGCTACTTCCTAAGCTTAGGTCTCCTTGCTCCTCTTCTCTTCAATTTCCCTCCATGTAAGACCAGCCATGAGAGATTAAATTTCTGGCCAAACCAAGAATGAATCACATGAATTAGGGTGTGGGAATTTAAATATGCAAAGGAAACCAAATAAAAGCCATTGAATTTCAAGTTACCAAAGTGTAGGATTCTTGAAAAGTTTATAAAATCTGTTTTGATTCATGAATTTCCTAGGCCATGTAAGTGTTTAATTGAGCTTCTAAGACCTCCAGGAAGCCTCCCAAGTGACTCTCCCATCAAGGAAAAATTGGAAACCCCTTAAACCCCAAATACTTTCATAATGTCAACCTAGGCTAGAAAGAGTACCAAGGGGAAGTTTTAATTTATTTCAAGCTTATTTTTGAGTCATATAGGATGGAAGAGGATGAGAGGAAGCCTTGAAAAAATTTTAGAAGCCATAGATAGTGAGATGGAAGTGTAGGCTCCATAATGTAGTATAATGAAGCAACTCCTAGCTAGGCTCTTTAAAATAATTGTGTGATGACTCCAAGGAGTCTAAATGGAGTCAAGAATCATAAATTAAAGGAGCGAAGGGAGCCAAGATCATGAATTCTTGAAGTTGCTTCATTAAGTGCCTTATAGAAGCATAATGGAGCCATAAACCAAAGTAACATCATGTAAAGTGTATATAATGCCAAGGCTTGTTCCCATGAGTAATTCATATTTCTTTTGGTGTGTCTAGGCCAAGAGAAATGGTCTCCACCTTCTTGGGTGTGTGAGGTCAAGGGAGAGAAGTCAAGACTTAAGGAAAAAGTGTGTAAATGCAAGCAAGGTAGCTCTCTCTACCTTCTCTCATGCATGGATGTGTGTTTAGTTTGTTTTAAAGTGTGTGTATGTGTATTTTTAAGTAATGAAAAGTATGCTAGTATGCCTTTATATTCCATGATCATTGATGCCATGTTATGTTTTAAATGAATCTATGATGTTTGTATGAGTTTGCTTGAGTAAGGAGAGGCCAAGAACTCTTCCCTTTGATAAAGATGAGCCAAGAACCCTTGAGTTTGGTTGAGACATAACAAAGAGTCTTCCAAAAGCAAAGTGGGCTCCCAAGAATATGGTTGAGTCCAAAACTCTTAAAGAATGGGTGAGGCAAGTCCAAAATCCATGAGGAGAAATGTGAGGCCAATCCAAACACTTGGGAAACTCTTGAATGTCTTGTATGATTGATTCACATGCCAAGGTTGCTTTGAAAATGTTCATGACTTCCATTTTTCCATACATGCATTGGAAAAGCTTACTTTGCACATATTATGTGTGATTGAATGGGAGATGAGCTATTGGGATTCTTTGAATCTCATCCCCTCCTCTCCAATACTCTAATATGCTAGGTGGACCAAGTAGCTATGGTGAAGGGAGCCAACAACCATGAAAGAAGGAGATTGACAAGCCTAGGCCTAGCTTGTATTCTTTTTGAACCATAATGATGTATGTGATTATTGTAAATGGCACATGACCCTTGAGACACATGTAAATATGATATTATATGATGTATACATATATGGATATGATGCATGAACTTTAGAAATGAATTTGAGTATGTAATGCCAAGTTATGCAAATTGGAAGTTTGATGCAAATGTGTATAAGTGTGGGTTAAGGGGCCAAAATGAGATGCATGAGGTTTGGGACAATTTGGGCAGCTCACACAAGTCTTAAATATGCTTTTAAACTTGCCCAAAAGGTGCTAAGATCAAGGGGAATCCATTTGGCAATTTTGGTACCCAATATGGAGCCAAAATTGACCATAATGGAACCCTATGCCATTTTTTGGCCAAATGAGTTAGTCTTGCCCTAAAACTTGGCATGAAATTAGGTCTCATTAAGAGCTTTTTCGAAAGCTAAAGATCATAATTTTCGGAGACCTAGAGAATATTTGATGAATTTTCAAAGTTGGGATTTTTCATGGATTCTGGTATGGATATTGTTCATACTGGCAGTTTTGAATTCTGTGTCACCCGATGGCCAAATGGTGTCCAATGCTTATGTAATTTTACATTCATAAACTAGAGGTCATAATCTTTCTGTGGCCACCGAGATCACCTCATTTGGAGGTCTGAGCAGTGAGTTATGCATGTTTGAAGTTAATTGTCAGCATCAGTAGCGCTCCATGAGTCCGGTTACTGTTCCATAAGGTCCAGCTGACTAAACGTATCTGTTTCATTATGGAATTATTTCTAGTATCAAGTTAACATTTGAAGCTTTCCAGAATGACCAAATTTGTGTAATTTCTATTTTTATAGAATTAGTTATGAATTTCAGAAATTTGTATCAGTAAACTGAACAACAGCCCAGGCAGCCAGCAACTCAGTAGCTTTTTGGATGTCAAACGTCCTGTGTGATAAATTTTTGACCTGGGCATATTTTTAGTGTGACTTCGACATCCTAAGGTTTCCATAATGATGAAGATTTCATCATTTCGAATTTTCTGGATTTAGTTATGATTTTCCAAAGTTGGGTCAGAAAATGGAGCAAATATGGCCGAAAATGTGCTTGTTTATTTTGAGCTCCATTTCGGTTTCTATGGGTTGTAGGCATGTTTTTGTGATACAAATGAGTTGTAATAATGAAATTAAATATGAGAAAGTATAGTATGAGCTCACACAATCTATGCGACACTAAATTGAATTTTTTTGACATAGCGCAATGCGAAAAAAATTTATTATTTTCATCCCCTTTTCATATGATCTTGTGGGATTGATAATATAAAGCTTATAAATGGCATCAAATGAGCTAGAAATTATGGTGTTACAAAACTCACTATATTACAAGCAAAAATACACTACTACAGATAAGTCACAAAGGAGCCAAATCTCATAATTTCATTGCTTTGGCTCTATATATGGTTCATATATCATTCATACATACTTTTACACTTGCTTAAGCATTTACATCTCAAAAATAATATGTGCATATTTATTTGGTATCTTTTTACATCAAAAGAACTAAAATAGTTATACAATTCCCTAAGCATGCTCAACTAGGCTCCTTGGTGTGCACTTTGATCTCCTTGAGCGTCACCTAACATGTTAAGATGAGAGAGGGAAGGGGTGAGATTCATGGAATCTCAATAACTCATACACTCATTCAAGGAAGTAATCAAGGCATATAAATAAGTCAAAGCATGCAAACCATTCACAATTATACACATATGATTTTCATGCCATGATATCATATCAATGCCAAGAATAAGCTATAGGGACTTTTAGTCTCACCTCACCCGAGTTTTGGGACTTTTGGATTGGCCTCACCTTTGGCTTAGGGACTTTTGGCACCACCTCACCCATCTCAAGGGACTTTTGGCACCACCTCACCCGAGCAATTTTCACAACCGAAAACATAAACATATTGGTACCAATGCATCAAGGCAACATCAAATGGCATGGCTCACAATATAGGCACATACACAAACATACAATGACTATTACACATCCAAGAATGCAACAAGAAAGAGTAGAGAGTTACCTTATAAGCCAACACAAGCCTTCCCTTTCAATTTCTCTTCTCCCTTCTTAGTTTCACAATCACAACTAGATGGAGCCGATTCTCTTAAGTCTAGACACAACAAAGAGCATGGAATTACTCTTTCATAACTCAACAATTATTCATAAAGCTAGGGGGTTCTTCATAGCAAACCCTACAAAGCATATAAGAAACTAGAGGTTCTCTCTCTCTCTAGAATTTCACTAACTCTTCTTCTCCTTTCTTTACATTTCTTAACTTATCACACTCTCTTTCAAGGGTTTCTTGCTCATTCTTGGTCAGAATAGAGCTTTCTTACTTAACAACCCATGGAAAGGAAGCTTATAAGGAGAAGAATAAAATCAAGAAGAAGAAGCATGAAGATCTTTAAAGGTTCTTACCTTTCTTCCTTGGCTTCCTTCCTTCTCTCTTAGCTTCTCTTAGTTTCCCTCTTTCTCTTTCAAGCTTTTTTCTCTGCCTTGGATGAAGACTAAGTAAAAGGAATGAATTTGGATACTTTAAGAAGTCAAATTTCCTTTTTTCACGCTTTTATGGACTAACTCTCGCTATAGCAAAGAATAACCCTCGTTATGGCGAGCACATATCAGTCCCAAACCCCTGTTTTCGCTATGGCGCACGCTATTGCGAGAAACCCTCTAGTTTTTGTGTGGAATGCCTACACTCGCTATAGCTAGAAGCATTTTCACTATAGCGAAAAAACACTCTTGCTATAGCTAAACCCTTCTCACTATAGTGAACAGGTACATTCGCTATAGCTAGACCATTTCTCGCTATAGCTAGCAGACTTAGAAAAATTTTAAGACTTCGAAAATTTTCAGCTTCTCTTTTTTTGTCCCTTTTTTTTTCTCTGGTTGTTACATAGATCCTCCATCATCTCTTATCACAGGTTAGGGTCAAGGAGCTTGAAATTGTTGCCATTAACATGGGTGGTGAGTTTTCTTCCCTTCTTCAATTTCTCTTCCTCATTCTTTCATCTTCTTCCCTCAAATGGTGTTTAAGATTTTACAGTTCTAATTCTATTCGCTTCCTCTAAATGGCTTCTTACTTTAACAGCCCAACTTGATTAAAAAAAAAAACTAAATAGATAATACTATTATAATTGATTTATTTCTAATTAAAAATAATTACAAATTTATGAAATAAATTTGTACAACTTTTATTAAACTTTTAACAACTACCTCATAAAAATCAATATAAACTATTTTTTATTTATTTTAATAATTTTTGGTAGTTTCTTTTTATTATTCTTAGTCTAGTTTTCTGAGTTATCTAATTATTAATAAAAAATAAAAAATAAATCAAATAGATGATTCTATTACAATTATTTAATTTTTAATTAAAAGGATAATTATAAAGTAAATTTATACTATATTTATGAAAATTTTAATAATCATCTTATAGAAATTAATATTAATTTAATTTAAATAATCTTAAAGAATATATTTATCATTTAAATTATTTTTATTTACATATAAATTATCGATAGTTTCATTTGATTTATTTTTTATTTAATTTTATAAAATTTCTAATCATTAAAAAATAAAAAAATAAACTAAATAACTAATTTTAGCTTAATGATTCAAATTTTTATAAGAAATAAAAATCTAAATATAATATCAAAACCTATTTTGTTGGACTTCAAAACACCTAAACCTAATTACCCATGACCCAAACCCATTTAATCATGAGCGTCACTTAATTTTTCTTCTATTTTCTCTTCCTCAACACTCCAACGAGCCTATCTCTGTACAGTGTTGCTCTTCCCATTGCAACGTCTTTCTCTTCACCCAACAAGCCCTTCTTTGTGCAGCACTACTCTTCCTCTCCATTACCACATCTTCATCTTCACCCAACGAGCCCATCATGCTCCACTAGTTGCTACCATTATTAGCTCATCATCTTTGGCATGCTACATTACCCAAGGTTGCCTTCACGCTGCTATTCATTCCCCATGGTTGTTCATTACTTCCTTCCTTTTTCTTGCTTGTTGGAAATCCATGGAGTTTTGGGTGAGTATTAAATTTTCTTCTTCCTTTTTCCTTCTATTTCCTTCTTTTCATTCATTTTGCCCGTGGGTGAGATCTGAAATTGGGGTTTGTTCAATGAGCTATTAAAGAGTGAATTTACCCTCCCAACCTTCTAAACCAAGCTTTATAAGGCGAATTCTAAGCTTCATACTTTCTTGACTTTTGCTAATACCAAAATTGCACTTACAGACTTACACTGGGAATATATTGATTGTTGTTAACCCTTTTACAAAGCTTCCTCCTTTGTGTCATGTTGATTGCAGTCTAATCCTATTTTAGAAGTTTCTAGCAATGCAAAGATTATTAGGAATAATAATTCAAGGTGGGAAGATGTAATATCCTATGATTTGGAAATCCAAATCATCCCTAAAGAGTGGAATGAATGACTTACAGAAGGTCACGGGCCTAACAAAGGCCAATATAAACTACGATAGATCGAAACTGAAATCTGAATTGGTTGATTAAAGAGTGAAGACCCCGAAGTAAAGTGGTTGAAAGTTTGAATTTTAATTAGAACATATAAAAATGTGGGATAGAGCCTCAAGATAGTCCAGAATCAGAGTCAAAACGGCCAAATGGGAAAATACGAGGACCAGTGGAAAAATCATAATTTTGGGTAAGTTTTAGAAAAAAACCCAAAAAAGGGATCTTTAAATGAAAAAATTGAGTTTTCCAGGGTTCTCAAAGGTCTCAAAAATTATGGGAACCACTATAGTGTTTAAGACCTTCCTGGTGTGTGTTTTCGGCTAAGAGTTAACTAAAAGTTTAACCAAAGGGTTCGGTAAAGTTTTAAATCCAATTTGGATAGAACCAAAGGCATTTTATAAATTTGAGGACCTAAATTTTATGATGGAAAAGACGACTTTTGAAAAGGAGTTAAAATGATTTTAAAACAGAATTGTCAAAGATGAAGGACGTAAATGTCATTTTGTGGAACAAATTCTTCTCCATTCTTCTATTATAAGAGGCGTCCTCTTCTCTCTCCCATATGACTGACTTTGTGTGCTACTTAAAACAAAGGAGAGAGCTAGAGAGAAGGACACATATGGGGAGCCCAAGAAGAAGGAGAAAGAAGTTAAGAAAGGTATGGAACTTTAAGGATTTTCATAGCTTTTCTTCTTGGAATCTTGTTCTCTTCTCTTTGCTCTATCTTTCTATGGTTTTGATGGATGGATTGGTTTTGTTTTGGCCTTGGTTCATAGGAGAAAGATTAGAAATTCAAGAAGGAAGCTAAAGCAAAGAAAAAGACTCTTGGGGAGAGCTTGGAATTAAGGTAAATCTCCTTGCATCTTTGCTTCTTCCTTCTTGCTCTTTATGTGTGGTGTCTTGGTCAAAAACATAACAGCCTAGGCAAAGAAAGTTCTGACCTAGAACTAGTAAGAAACCCATGAATTAGGCTATGGGAACTTAGAAAATGCAAAGAAATACAATGGAAAGCTAGTAAAATTCAAGAATGGGAAGTTAGGGATTCTTGAATACTTTTGTAAAAACTAATTTAATTCATGAATTCTCTAGCATATGTGAGTATTTGTTTAAGTTTCTAAGACCCCTATAAAGCTTCCCAAGTGCCTCACCCATCAAGAAAATTTGCAAAGTCCATGGGCTCTATTTCCCTTGCATGTCTCAGCCAAGCTTAGATGTTAGGGGTAGAAAGTGTTTTAATCTTTTCTAAGCTTGGTTTGGAACTTTATGTGATGGAAGAAGATGGGAGGAAGCCTTGGAAAGAATTTAGAAGCCATAGATTGGGAGATGAGGCAATTGGTTCCATAATGTAGCCTTAAAAAGTAACTTGTATCTAGGCTCTTGGAAATGAGTGTGTGCTGGTTTTAAAGACTTCAAAGGAAGTCAAGATCCCTAGATATATGAAGAGAAGGGAACCAAGAACTTGAATTATGATAGTTGCTTCATTAGGTCATTAATGGAGCTATTATGTAACCAATGAGCAAAGTGTGCTTCTTAAATGTGTGTTTAATGCTTTAGCTTGTTCCAAAGGAGTAATGGAATGCTATTTGTTATGTCTAAGCCAAAGAAAACAAGCTCCATCTATTTGTGGGTGTGAAACCAAAAAAGGAAAAAAATAACTAAGAAGGAAGCTTGTGTTGAATTGCCAAGGTAGCTCTCTATCCCTTTCTTGTATGGAATATGTTGTATGAATGTCATTTGATGCATATATGTGTGTTTGAGTCTTGAGAAATGCCATATGCTATTATTTGACTTCTATGGTACCATTTTGTCTCTTGAGTGGCATTTGATTGTAAAATTATGCTCTAAAAGTGAGGTTGTACCAAAATTCTCTTGTGATAAGTGAGGTGAAGCCAAAAGTCCCTAGGAATAGGTGAGACAAGGCCAAAAGTCTCTTGGATGAGTGAAGCTAAGTCAAAAGTCTCTAGACGAAGGGTGAGGCTAATCCAAAAGTCCTAAAAATAGAGTGAGGTTAGACCAAAAGTCCTTTGATCATCCCCTTTAGCTTTGATGTGTTGTTATGGCATGGAAATTATGAATGAAATGCCTTTTTAAAGTGCTTGTGACATGCTTGTATCTTGTGACATGATGACATGCCTTGATTGCTTGTTTGAAAGGATATATGAGCTACTAAGATTCTATGAATCTCACCCACTTCCCTCTCCCATTTCAATATGCCTAGGTGGAGTTCAAGAAGGCCAAAGTGGAAGCCAGGGAGCTTGAGTAACCATACTTTGTCATTGATGTAGGTTTTGATGTAAAGAATTGTCAAAGTTTGTATATATATATATATATATATGATTATTGAGATGTAAATGCTTGAGTAAATGTAAAAGCATGTATATGTAGTGTATGTACTAGATTTGAAACCAAATCAATGAGATAATAAATTTTGAATTGTGTGATGCTTTGAACCACCTGGGGATCTCATGTATGCTGTGTTTATGCTCCCAAACGTGCTCATGAGGTGGTGTCACAATTAAGAAGCCATATGGACTATTTTTGACCCCCTTTATAGTTTTAAAATGACCATATTCTAGAGCTATATCAAAACCTAACCAAATGAGCTCTTCTTGGTCTAAAACTTGGCATGATTACAGCTCTTGTCTAGAGCTTTTTGGAGAGCTGAAGTGCATATTATTTGGAGCTCTAGAGAATTTTTTTGTGAATTTTTAAAATTGGCAATTTTTGATAGTTCTAGTTCTGTTACTATACAAATGGTTAGAAACTTTACCTATGTCATTCATGGGTCAAATGGTGTCCACTGGCTGTGAAATTTAATAAGAGAAACTAGACATTCACAGTGACCTATACCAACTAAAAGTACCTTAATTGGAGGTCTATAGGGGGAGAACTAATTTTTTTAAGTTCCAGGTTAGTATCAGGGGTGCTATCAAATCTCAGCTACTATTCCATCTATTTTAGGGGTCTGAAGGCTCTGAATTAGTCTGAACATATTGTTTCCCTTTATTTAACATATGTAGCTTTCTAAATTAGTATACTTTGCCCAATTTGGATTTTTTTGGAATTAGTTATGGATTTTTAAAATTTATATCATTAAATTCTATCAGAAACACTAGGTAGTCTGACCTATATTACTTTTCTATTATCAAACATGGTCCAAAAGATGTTATTATGGCTTGAAATTATTTTTAGTATAAATTTAACATCTAGAGCTTTCCAGAAAGCAATGATTTGCTTGATTTTGATTTTTTTTAAATTAGTTATGATTTTCCAAAGTTGCTATCAGTAAACTGCCACTAGAACTTGAGAGTAAAAGTGAGATTCTCTGGTTTTTGATTCCAAATCCATGAGAAATGGTTCTTGATCCATGTTGTAAGCCTCAAATTAAGTTGTTTCTAGTATGTTTAAGTATGGTATCGATGGAAATAATTTGAGGTAGGTTTAAGTGGGCTATATAGGCAAGATTCAATAAATTTTCCCCTTGAAAGTGATTAATTCCCTCACCAAAGACATGGAAGTCCTTGATGGGGAATGCTTTATGCCCCATATGGTAGTGTTTTTGATTAAACACACATATTACAATTGATTTGGCATTAAATCAAGGAAATTCTAAGTTTGGAACCACATCTTGTAGACAAGATCTAAAATCCTGTCGACAAGATCTTGCATTTTACATTGAGAAATTTAAGACCGTGTCGACAAGGTCTTCGGCCAGAGTACAAGGTCTTCTTTTTAGTATATAAAGGCTTATAAATGGTGATGGTGTGACAGAAGATATACTAAAGCATTTTGCTTTTGTAAATTTATGGCAAATTTTATGGCATACTATCTTTTTTATTTGTATTATATTTTAACCTTTTGCTTTCATAGTTGCTTAAGGAAATTTGTGGAGATTCAATTTGACTATATAAGGAGAATTTTAGGAGCTGCTATAAGAACTTATCTTCTAGAAAGATCACGTGTTTGCCAGGTGTCAGATCTAGAGAGAAATTATCACTATTTCTACATGACTTGTGCTGCACCTCCTAAGGTAATTATGATTATATTGATAGAAAAAATTCAAAGAATCAATTACAAATATAGAGCATTCTTTTTTCATATGCTTTTTTTGTATTGGTTCAAAAATTTGAAGAACTCTCCACGAGGGAAAGTTTACTGGTTAATTTGAAACTATGTAACAATTTATGTTTAATTTGGTCAATTTTCATCAAGCATAAATCTTTATTTCTAACATTTTTTGTAATAATTTTGTAGGATGGTGGAAAAAATTAATAGTTTAATTAGTCAAGATCCTATGTCAAAGTCATTAAGTGGCATGCTATATATATATGGTTCTGAGAGTTTTAAAACTAACAAGTGCTTATTGGTATGCCTTTTTATGTTAGTCATAAGTTAGCCTCTAGAAGATACCAATGAACTTAAAGAATGTTATAGATTTTTTAGGAGTCATTGATGTCCTCTTCAAGTAGTCATATTGTTGAGATTCTACAAGGAATTGGTGAACACATGTAGCCCATGCTTAGTTAGAAATTCCATCACACTATGCCTTCTGACTAGTAATCATTTTGGGGTCATCTCTTTATGTTGGTTTGGTTGCCTATTAAATAAAATTCAAATTATATGTAATGTGTAACACCATAACTTCTAGCTCATTTGATGCCATTTATAAGTTTTGTATTATCAATCCCACAAGATCATATGAAAAGGGAATGAAAATAATAAACTTTTTTCGCGTTGCGCTATGTCAAAAAATTCAATTTGGTGTCACATGGAATGTGTGAGCTCATACTATACTTTCCCATATTTAATTTCATTATTACAACTCATTTGTATCACAAAAACATGCCTACAACCCATGGAAACTGAAATGGAGCTCAAAATAAACAAGCACATTTTCGGCCAGATTTGCTCCATTTTCTGACCCAACTTTGGAAAATCATAACTAAATCTAGAAAATTCTAAATCATGTAATATTTGTCATTATGGAAACCTTAGTATGTCTACTTCACACTAAAAATATGCCCAGGTCATAAAATTCATCACACAAGATGTTTGACATCCAAAAACCTACAGAGTCGCTGGCTATCTGGGCTATTATTTAGTTTACTGATACAAATTTCTGAAATTTATAACTAATTCTATAAAAATAGAAATCATACACATTTAGTCATTCTGGAAAGCTAAAAATGTTAAATTGATAGTAAAAATAATTCCAGAATGAAACAGATACGTTTAGTCAGCTGGACCCTGTGGAACAGTAACTGGACTCATGGGGCGCTTCTGATACTGACAGTTAACTTCAAACATGCATAACTCACTGCTCAGACCTCCAAATGAGGTGATCTTGGTGGTCACAGAAATCTTATGACCTCTAGTTTATGCATGTAAAATTTCATAAGCATTGGACACCATTTGGCCATCAGGTGACACAGAATTCAAAACTACCAGTATGAACAGTACCCATACCAAAATCCATGAAAAATCCCAACTTTGAAAATTCATCAAATATTCTCTAGGTCTTCGAAAATTATGATCTCTAGCTTCCCAGAAATCTCTTAATGAGACCTAATTTCATGTCAAATCTCATATCAAGAAGAGCTCATTTAGACAAAAAGTGACATAGGGTTGCATTTGGGCCATTTCCATGCCTCTTAATGGTTCAATGATGGGCAAAATGGCTCTTATGGTTCTTGTGGCCACTTGAGCACGTGGGAATGGCCTAAAAAGACTCTCTAAACTTGTCTCAAAGGTGTGGAGACTCAAAACACATAATTTCATTCTCCATTCCCAAGTTATGTACTAAGAGGCATACACTTGAAATGGACATCCAATACCCAAAAATTGCAATACATTCCATTTATCCACAAATTTTTTACATACATCATCTATTAGGATATTTATACATGTTCCATTCATTGTGCATCAATTCTAACAAAAGATTACATCATATGCCACTACTTTGGTTACAACATAAACAAAGTTAAAAGCTTTATAATCAAGGCTTCATCTCCTCACTTGGTGGCTTCCATTTCCTTGTTCATTGGCTCCACCTAGCATGTTAGGATATTGGAGATGAGGGGATGAGATTCAAAGAATCTCAATAACTCATCTCTCATTCAATCACACATAATATGTACAAAGCAAGCTTTTCAAATGCATGTATGGAAAAATGGAAGTCATAGACATTTTCAAAGCAACCTTGACATGTGAATCAATCATATAAGACATTCAAGAGTTTCCCAAGTGTTTGGATTGGCCTCACACTCCTCCTCATGAATTTTGGACTTGCCTCACCTATTCTTTAAGAACTTTGGACTCAACCATACTCTTGGGAGCCCACTTTGCTTTTGGGAGACTCTTTGCTGTGTCTCAACCAAACTCAAGGGTTCTTGGCTCATCCTCACCAAAGGAAAGAGTTCTTGGCCTCTCCTCACTCAAGCAAACTCATACAAACATCATAGATTCATTTAAAACATAACATGGCATCAAGGATCATGGAATATAAAGGCATGCTAACTTACTTTTCTTAGCTTAAAAATACACATACACACATTCTAAAACAAGCTAAATACACATCCATGCATGAGAGAAGGTGTAGAAAGCTACCATACACAATTTCACACACTTTTTCCTTAGCTTTCAAGCCTCCTCTTTCGGCCACACACCCACAATTTGGTGGAGATAGTTTCTCTTGGCCTAGATACAATTTATGGGAGCCAATTAGGTCTATGAAACATATTATAAGGCTACATCACTTGATAAAATACTAGATTGCTCTATAGGCTTCATTATGGTCTATAATCACACCTAATGAAGCAACACCCATCAAATGACTTCTAGGCCTCATTCTTTCTTTTCAATTATGATTCTTGACTCCTTTTAAACCTCTTGGAGTCATCACATCATTAAAATAAAGGGCCTAGCATCATGTTGCTTCTTTAGGTCCTAATATGGAACCTATGGCACCAATTCACTTTCTTTGAGTTCTAAATTTTTTTCTAAGGCCTCTACTCATCTTCACTCATCACATATGACTCAAGAATAGCCTTAGAAAAATTTAAAACTCTCCCTAGCTATAGGAACTTGCCTAGGTCGAGACTATAGGGGGAAGAAGAGTTTATGGCCTTCTTGATTTTTTTCTTGATGGGAGACACACTTGGGAGGCTTCTTAGAGGTCTTAGGAACTCAATCAAACACTCATATATGCTAGGGAATGCATGAATCAAATCAGTTTTTACAATCCCTTCAAATACACTACACTTTTTCTACTTAGAGTTCATTAATTTTTCTTGCAATTTCTTTGCTTTCTTGGATAGGAGGTGCATGTGGGAAGCTCTCTAGGGGTCTTAGGAGCATGTTTAAACATTCAATTAAGTTTAAGAACATTCATATAAAATCAAATTTGCAAGGGAGCATTTGGATCCCTAATGGTTCTATCTTGTCTCATAATGCTCCTTTCTTGATTTTATTAGTTCTTTCTTAATCCTTGCCATCTAAAACCTCTAATCCCTCCACAAATTGGATAGAAATTAGCCCATAAGAATTGGGCTCATGGTGGTCAAATTCGTGCAAGAGGAAGGGGGAGGAAGGAACTACCAAAGAATGGAAGTTTTACCTTGTTTTCTTGCTTTCTCTTAGTTGCTTTTCACTTGGCTAGCCTCCCCTCTATTCTACCTCTATTCTACCATCAAAACAGATTTAAAAGCACCATCAAACCCATAGAAATAAGGATGAGAAGGAGGAGGAGTGACTTGCTAAGGAGAAAGCTAGATTTTCTATGAAATTTCCTACCTTTTCTTGGCTTTTTTTCTCCCTCCAAGAGTGCTCCTTCTTGTGCGCCTAAGAGAACTGATTCTCCTCTCTGTTTTGGGCAGAAGAAAGATGGTGAAAAATGAGGGCAAGGGAGGGCGTGAGAAAGAGAGTGTATTAAAAGCAAAAGAATTCTAAAAATTTCCATTTCGTCCCTCATTTTTGGCATTTTCGTTTCTAATCCGTTTTAGCTCCTTTTTTAGAACTGTCTTTTCTATCATAAAATTTAGGTGCTCAATCTTATAAAATGCCTTTGGAATCACTCAAATCGGAGCTAAAATCTTCCCGAACGAACCAGGCAAAGTTTGGGTCAACTGACGTCGAAAAGAGTACATCGGAGGAGCTTCACTGGTCCCGGGGCTTCCCATGGTTTTTGGGGTCTCTAGGAACCTCGGAGAACTCAAAACTTTCATTTAAAAAGCCCTCCTATTAGTTTTTCAAAAAGTGCCCATCTTTATGAAAATGTCACTGGCCTTTTGACAAATTTTTTGAATCACTCTGACCTTGATTTTTGGGCAACTCAAGGCTAAAATCTTCATTTTTCATTATTTAAAATTTTATCATAATTTTATTTGGCCCCAATTCCTTCTATTTCAGGGACTTCCTTTTATATCTGGCCCATGTCTGACGTTTATGGAGAAACTGAACATTGTGTTTCTCACGTTTACGGAGGGACTAGATGTTACATAATGCTTGTTCATTAATCAATTATGTATTCAACACAAGATGCTATCAACTTCCACAATGTTAGGCCTCCTTAACTTAACATCAAAGGTTCTGTAGTCAAAGGTTCTGTAGTCGATTTTATGATGACTTGATTGACTTGTTTATAGATCTTTGTCCAAAATTATCTGTTATGTATTATGTGTCATTTTAGTCTGAGTTAAAGTTTGATTGTCTTATATGTTATTGGAAGTTTAATAATATCAAAATAGGTTATGTGTGTATGAATGTAAAATGCCACAAATATATGATGGTTGGATCATTCTGTGCATTTATGCTGGTTCTATTCATTTTTAATAATTTGCCACCTTGTTCTGTGACATTTATGTTTATGCAAACCTTTATCATTTTGTGAATGTAAGAACCTAGGTGGGTTCTAGAGAGTAGGCCATTAATTTTAAACTTTTTTCCTTATTGCTGGTGTGGGGGTGACTATAATATCATTTAAGCCATAGTTTGGAATGGTGGGGCTATTTTATCCATATTATTACCACTATGTTCCTAAATAGTTTTGGCTTTGACATAACATCTAGTTATTTTGTCCTTTGCAATTTTGTGTTAATTTGACAATGAAAAGCTTTAGCAATGGAAAGATATCTATTTTCTTTAGAAATGCTGGCATCTTATCGATCTGTGTACATTTAACATCGATAAACCCATAGTTACATTTGTATTTATTTCATACATGCTCTTTTAATGATTAAATATCTTGTTCTATAGCACATTTTTAAAATGAAGCATGCAGAATACAAAAAAATAAAGGAGATTGATTGGAGTTACATTGAATTTGTTAACAATCAAGATATCTTGGATCTTAATGAAAAGGTTTTGCTTTCTAACTCCATTGATGTTTTGTTGATTAGTGTTTGTATCTCAATTAGCATATATTGTATAATATGTTTATTCCTAGTAAAAATTATGTATTAAATGTGGAAGAAAAGGCTTATTGTAAGGCCCGATACGTTGTAAAAACACCGAAACGAGCTGGTTTGAAAAGTAAGTTCCCTGAGATAAGTGATTCAAGGCCAAATAAAATTTGAATAAAATTTTAAATAATATAAAATGAGGATTTGAGCCTTGAGTTATCCAGAAACCGGGGTCGGAGTGATTCAAAAAATTTGCCGAAAGGCCAGTGGCATTTTTGTAAATAAGTGTAATTTTGGAAAAGCACCTAGGAGGGCTTTTTAAATGAAAATTTTGAGTTGCTTAGGGTTCTCAAAGGCCCCAAAAGCTATAAGAAGCCCTGGGACTGGTAAAACCCCTCCGATATATGTTTTTCAACGTTAGTTGACCTGAACTTTAACTGATTTGTTCAGTAAGGTTTTAGCTCCAAATTGAGTAATTCTATAGGCATTTTATTAAATTAGGAACCTAAATTTTATGATGGAAAAGACGGTTCTCAAAAAGGAACTAAAACGAAGCCAAAATGAAATTGTCATTACGGAAAGGTAAAATTGAAAATAAAAAGCTTCTAGAATGTCCTAAACACTTCCACACTTTTCTTCCATCTTCTCTCTTTTATTGAGCACGACTTCTTCTGCCCAATTTAGAGAAAAAATAGCAACTCCTTAGGTGCATCAAAAGGGGAAGAAAACCAAGGAAAAACTAGGTAAGTTCATGGAATGTTAAGCTCTTCCTTCTTCCAATCCTCTTCCTCTCCCTCTTGGCTTTCTTTCTATAGTTTTCTTGAGGGATTTGATTCTGTTTCTGATCCAAAACAAGAGGGGAATTTTTGAAAATCAAGAAGGGAAGTGAAACAAAGAGAAGGAGTCTTGAAAGGAAGCCAAAATCCAAGGTAAATGCATGGTTTAAATACTTTTCCTCTTTACTTCTTCTTGACATGTGTTCGGCCAAATTAAGAGGGGGTAGAAGGAGATGAATTTTGGGCAGAACCAAGGGAGAAACCTAGGAAAATGAGTGCAAGGATTAGGAATATGGCAAGAAATTCAAGTAAAAACCAAAGGAAATCAAGATAGAAAAGTGTAGGCTTTCTTAGGGTTTTGTAAAATTTGATTTTGTGTGAGTAATTCCTTGACTATTTGAATATTTCTTTGAACTCCTAAGACCCCTAGGAACCTTCCCAAGTGGCTCTCCCATCAAGAAAAATTTTGAAACTCCAAGAAACTCCATTATGTGCTTGTCTCGGCCAAGGAGGATTTATAAGGCTAGGGAGTGTTTTAATTTATTTTAGTCTTGGTTTGGGACTCCATATGATGTTAGAAGATGGAAGGAACCACTAGAAAAAATTTAGGAGCCATAAGTTAGGAGATGGGACAATGGTGTCCATAATAGTGCCTTATAAAGTAACTTGGTCTTCCAATGGTGCAATTGAACATGTAATGGCTCTAAGGACCTTAAATGAGTCCAAGAAGTCTAGAAATAGCAAGAGAATGGAGCCTAGAACTTGGATGATATGAGTTGCTTCAATAGACCATTTATGGAACTAATATGCCCATTATGGAAGCAAGTGTGTGTTTAAGAGTGAACCTAGTGTCTTAGCTTGCTTCAAGTGTGTAATTGTGTGATGTTTGTGATATCTAGGCCAAGAGAACCCTACTCCACCTAAGTGTTCTTGTGAGACCAAGAAGGGAAAGGAAGTGGCAAAGTAAGCTTGCATAAATTAAAAGGTAGCTCTCCACTTCATTCTCTTTGCATTCTTGTGTGCATATGTATGTCTTAGTGTGCTTGCATGCATTCTTGATGCTTGGTGACATGTCACTCGATCCTTGTTGTGCATTGATACTAATGTGTTGTCTTGAATGACTATAGTTGTGGAAAGAGCTCATAAGGGTGAGATGATGCCAAAAGTCCCTTGATGAAGGTGAGGATATGCCAAAAATATCATGGCATGCGTGAGACAAGGCCAAAAGTCCCTTGAATGGGTGAGGCAAAGTCAAAAGTCCCTAGACCAAGAGTGAGGCAAATCTAAAAGTCCTAGAAATGGGGTGAGGTTAAACCAAAAGTCCCTAGAGCATAAAAGTGATCTTGACATCTGAATGTGGCATAGAATGGAATTTATTGCACACTTTATGCCTGTATAGTTATGAAATTAATGTATGTATGCCTTGAATGTGGTGTGAATGGGTGTGTGAGCTATTGAGATTCTTGAAATCTCACTCCCCTTTTCCCCTCATCCTTGAATTGTCTAGGTGGTGTTTCAAGTCAAGGAGATGCAAGTCAAAGACATTGAACATTTTTATTTTAGTGTATTATGTACTTTAAGTGGTGGTTAAATGTCAAAGTAATAATGTATGTAATATTTTTGTGATGTAAGGCCATAGACAATGTATGAATATGACATACACTTTATATGACACTAAATCAATAGCATTGTGCAAATTGGCTCTTGGATGGCTTGATGTAACTATGCATAAATAGATGTTGAGAGAACAAAATGAGATAAAAATAGTTTGGACCATTTGGTCAGCTCCCACAAGTCTTAAACATGCCTTTAGACTTGCCCAAAAGGTGCCAAGACCCAAGGGAAGCTAAATGGCAATTTTGGTACCCTATGTAGAGCCAAAAGTGACTAAAATGGAACCATATGTCACTTTTTACCTAAATGATTTATTCTTGATTTGAGATTTGGCATGCCATTAGAATATATTGAGATCTTTTTGAGAAGCTAAAGATCATAATTTTCGTAGATCTATAGAATATTTGATGATTTTTCAAAATTGGCCAAAATTCTTGAAATGGTCTGATGCACTGTTACATTGGGTCTGAAATCATTTTCTATCACATGAGGCTCAAATGAAGTCCAATTGACATGAAATTTTATAGGAAGAAACTAAAGGTTATAAGTGACTTGTACCAGTTAGAATCACCCCATTTGAATTTCTAGAGAGGGAGATATGATTTTCAAAGATTCAATCCAGTGCCAGGCATCCAACCAAACCTTAGTCACTATTTGATGGAAATTCAGGGTCTGGGCGAGCTTGAACTGGTCTGGAGTGATTTTTTCCTTCTAACTAACATCCTTAGCTTTCCAGATTGGTATCATTCACTAGAATTTGAATTTTTTGAAATTAATTGGACATTTTTGAAGTTCATATCAGTAAACGGTGATAGCATCACGACCCAGTCCGACCTCCAGATTATTTTGTATGTCAAACGCTCTGTGTATGGGATCTTATGACTTGTACATATTTTTAGCATGAAGTAGACATCCTAAGATTTCCAGAATGACCAATTTGACATGATTTAAATTTTTCTAGATTTAGTTATGATTTTCCAAAGTTTTGGACAGAATGGGGGCAAATCTGGCTGAAATTCAATAAGTTCAATTTATACTCCATTTCAGTTTCCTTGGCTCATGAGCAAGATTTTATGATGCAAATGAGTAGTAATGATGTATTTAAATATAAGGATGCATGGTATGAACTCACACGGTCCACGTGACACCAATTGTGAATTTTTAAGCATAACGTAATGCGATTTAATCCATTATTGTTAGTTCCTTTTCTATGTGCTCTTATGAACATAATGATATGGAGCTCATGAATGCCAAGAATGGGGTTAGATATATATGGTATTACACTTATAATTTGTCATGGTCTAGTTTGAGGCATCTAGTATATTTGCCTAGAGAGCAACTTAAATGACTTAAAAGGTTCATTTTATCATAAAATAGAACTAAATTAAAAAAAAATGTATGTGCCTGGACAGCTAGGTATGTCAATTAGAGTTTTCATGTTTTCAATGTAGGAGTAGCAGTTATTAATTTGTCTAATTGCATGAGTTGATGGAAGAAGCAAAATTGGGAAATATATCTAAATCAAAAAAGATAAAATTTTCAAATATTATGTTAAAATAATGTAAAAAATGTATTAAATATACAATAAATTTGTATTATATATATAATATAAGAAATATATAAAATGTATGATAAATATAGATCAAATAATGTTTCATATCAATATTATAATTAATATATATAATTGTTTGTATATGTATAATTAATATACAAAATATATAAATATTTGATATATAAACAAAAAATATTAAAATCCTCAAATAATAATATTAAATATATATTACAATAATATAAAAATATATTAAATATATAATAATTATGTATTAAATATAATAAATATATATCAAATAATATTTCATATTAATGCTATAATTAATGTATATAATTCTTTATATATGTATAATTAATATATAAATATTTAATATCCAAACAAAAAATAATAAAATTCTCAAATATTATATTAAAATAATGTTAAAAATATATTAAATGTACAATAAATTTGAATTAAATATATAGTGAATAATATTATAATAAAAAATTATGATTTAATTTTTAATAAATAATTAACAGTAAACTATTTAATAAGTAATTAATAGATAAATATTATTAATAAAAGTATGCTTATATAAAATAATAACTTTAAATTTTATTAATCAATTAAAGGACTAAGACTAAAAAAGAGAAACATAATCAAGTAGAATAATAAATTTAAAATTCAATAAAAAATTATTGGATTAACATTAAAAATAAATATTTATTATGAAAATAAATTAAGCATTTACTTAGTTACTAATAGACTAAATAACCTTAATTATAGACTAAATAACAACACCTAAAAGCCTTACATAACTCACCACATTTGCTAAAATAAAATATGCTAGGCCTACTATGATAGCCACTAGTCACTCAAGAAAGAATTAAAATTGTCCAACTAAACTATTTAAGAAATTTACTAAGTTGTGAGCTCATTTGTCAAATACCCAAGGCATAAACACCTACAACACCAACAAAATTAAAATTGAACTCTTTTACCCATTAACAAAATTTATACCACAAGTTCAATTATATAACTCACTGTTTTTAAAAATCCCAACCAGTCCCACACTAGCCAAAGGGATAGGAGAAAGGTCATGATAGCTACAAGAAGAATAATGCGAGCAAAATTTAGACATAACCAAAGTCAAAGTCTCTTAAGACTCTAAACTTCCATCCACATGTCTTATATACTTTATAACTGATATGTAAGCTTATATAGCCCTAAAAATATATAGAAACACCAAGGGTAAAATACTAGAACAAGTCTTAACATTTTTAACCAAGTATGATAGAACATATAGTCATGAGAATCCAATTTTAACATTTACAAACACTATTAAATCCTTTAAAAACTTTATCTAACTTTTCCACACTCAAAAATATTCTTAAACCAACATTTAAACCACCTAAAATCATAGTGAACTACTTTGCATAGCTCCCAACATGCTGTGACATAAAGTGCAAAACATGATAATAAAATCCTATGCAAAATGAGCTTCACACCAACCAAACCACCATGTATACACCCAAACCACCTAGGATCACTTCCAATCAACCTTAGGCATTACTTATAATGTGTAAAATTCCACAAGAAAGTGAAGAAAATTAACATAGTAAAGCAGTGTAGCAAGGGTACACACAACTAGTAGATGACTACAAAATTGCACAAAACTACTCCACATACAAGCCATAACTCTTCATAAAATACTCAATACTCACCATAAACCTTTCTAAAACTTATTGACCAACTCCATGGCACCTAAAACGACCTTCAACTGCCTAAAATTCCCCCAAAATAGATTAGAACCATGAGGTACACCCCATGATAACAAAGGGGCAAAAAAATAGTAAAATTGGCTAATTGCAAGCTTCATGTGGAATGTCCAAAACTCAAACCACTTCTCCAAATGGCCCCAAACCATTTGGAGCAAGTTTTGGATGCCAAAAGAAAGTTGTCCAAGTCTTAAAACTTTACACTTAGGTCCTAAACCAAATTTTGACCTTTTAAACCCCCACCTAAACACTTTTAACTTAAAACTTAGTTATTGGGTTATGCATACCCATTTTTTGCTAACACATTCCAATAGCCTCCAACATGATTTCTATTAGATTTTGTTTACTGTATTGGTTTATATGCATAACTTGAATTTTACTCCTTTGATGTTTGGTGGTTAAATTTCTCCTCCCTTTTTTAGTTACTTATTTTAAGAAGACCTCTAAGTATTGTGAAGCAACACTATTGTCCTAATAATTTTTTTAAGCATTTTTATTTATCTTGGTTCAATTCTTGAACTTATTTTATACCCACTATTGTCCTAGTCATGTTTTGGCATGATTTAAGCTTGATCTTTATCTAGTAAACATACTGGGGCAAAATCCAGTATGATAATGTTTCTTGTCCTAATATTGTTTGAACATGGTTTAAGCTTGATTTTTAGCTCGAAATAAAGCCTAAAGTCATTTAAATTCTATCTACTTGTATTTTTTGTTAAATATATTGATTATTTAATGCCAATTTTGTGTAAAGGAATGTAACTAAAGATATTGATTATTTTTTTTCATGCCTTTGATTGGTTGTTGAGAAGGGTATTATCTTCGCATAAGACTTTTGTGCTATCAAGTTTTGTAGTTTGCACTCCTATTTTCAAGACAGGGGGATATAACTTATATAAGTGCTTTCCTATTTCCTTTCGGCATACTACAATAAACATGTTGGGGTCTCCAAATCTTGTTATGCATGTTTCTTTTATTACTATTTGTTTTTAAAATTTCTTGTAATTGAATTAATGTTGAATTTTGGTATTTTATGTGTTTTGACACTTAGTGGGCTCCTGATTCCACATTTCATCCATTGAAAACTTTTCTTTGCTTCTTGAATTTAAAATCTCTTATACAACATATGAACTTTTTTTTAGCAAAATGACACTGCCTTTTACAAAGGAAAGCAATGGATGACAAAATATATTCACATGTGCCTACAGGTTGAGTTCAAAGCTATGCATGAGGATGCATTTTGGAGAAGATTGCAGAGTCAACTTCATAATGTTGATGTAGTGGTGCTTAAGTCTATTCAACTCATGGCTTGTATGCAATGACAAAGATGTTGCTATTCAGATCACTTGTTTGCGAATAAGGCTTAGAAACTATTTTTTCCATCTTCCATGAAATTTGTATCATTTTGAACTTTTTGGACTTCATTATGCTAAATATTCAATTTTATTGTAGATATCAATTGATATTTATAAATTTGTTTTTTGTATTTTATTTATTGTCTTAATTTTATTCAATGTTAATCAAATTTCAATGTACATTATTCATTTTTAAAAAAGCTAAAAAAAATATAGCACTATACCTTTAATGGCAACATATTTCGCCATTAAAAAGTGTATCAGCAAAAAAAAAAATGTTGCCATTGAACATGTCTAGTGACGAAATAATGTCGCTACTAAAACTTTCTTGTGACAACAATAATGGCTACTAAAGATCATTAGTTGTGACAGAATGTTATGGCCATAAATCATTAGTGACAATCATAGTATCGCCCCTAAAAGTCTTTAGTAGCGACAATATTGCTATCACTAATTGTAATCTTTTACCCACAAATAATGAGTTGCTCTTAAATATCTTTAGCAACAACTAGTTATTGTTACGAAAGGTATACTTATAGTGACAACTAATGTTACCACTAAACATACATATTTAGTGGCGACCTAATTGTTACCATTAAATACAATTTTTTTACTCACACAATAGGTCGCCACTAAATATATTTAGCATCACGGGTGACTATGTCACTAATTACTTTTCACTTGCAACATATAATCATTACTAAAAGTGTCCATATAGTCGCAACTAATATTGCCACTGAATGTATGAATTTAGTGACAACAATGATAGTGTCGCCACTATATATGTAGATTTAGTGGCAACTGTCGTCACTAACTATGCATGTTTAGTGGCAACCTTTGTATGAATATATTTGTATTAAGCTTTAGTGGCGACATTTGTTGTCGTTATATCCTTTTGGCACCACTTTTTATTAACAACCTTTTATCGCTACTAAAAAGAATTAGCATTACTAAAGTAGTGTGGCAGACCAAGTGTCGCCACTAAAACTAATTAGTGGCGACATAATGAGTTTTGGTGGCGATTTTTGTTGCCATTAAAAGTCAATTTTTTTGTAGTGTAATATTAATCTTCCTAGTAAAAATACATTTTGATTTAGAGATATCACATCCATTAAAATCTCTTCTAATCAATTACAAATGATCTTAGAGATAATTTTATAAAGTACATTTATATGATATATTTTATGATAGAATAGGGATTCATTTGGCTATTTTATTACAAATTTTGTAATTTACTATAGATTTTTCTTCAACTAATGTAAATGAATAAAATATAGCTTTTGTAGTAATTTTAGCAGCTTTGTGTTTCCTTTCATTTTGATTTTAATCTCAGGGGAGGGGTAGAGACCTATTAAGAGGGAATAAAAAAAAAGGAGAATGTTGGAAAATCAAGGACAAGTTGTCAAGTCTCCTTGCAATAGCAAGGAATCCAATTCACTATAGCATACTCATGGCTCATACAAAATCCAAGGAACCTTAAGCAATAGTAGGGGTTATGACGAGTAAACTAGGAGTTTGGAACTAATAAGCTCTCGCAATAGTGAGAGGCATTTTTTGCTATAACAAGGCTCGTTTATTGAAATGCACAGCTTCAATTTTTAAGTTTAAAACTCAAGAGCCAGCGAGAGTTTTAAGGAGTTGAGCCTTTTAGGAGATATTCTAAAGGAAAAATGCATAAAAGAGCTAAGATTTAAAGGAAAAAAGCTTGGAGGCCAAATCAACACATTATCACTGAGTTTTCTAATCTTCTCCCTTTCTTTTTTCATAGATTCTTGTTTCTTTGAATCTTTTATTTAGTTTGTAATGATCAGAGCCATATGTGGCTAGATGTGGTGGATTCTAAATTTACTTAAACCTAATGTCATGTAATTGAAATATTGTGTCATTAAATTAGTTAGATCTTTGATTTGAGTGCTTAATCTGGCTTGTCTTGTTCATTTAAGAGTTTGGCCACCTTTTTCATAGATTTGGGGTTTAAGATTAGCTCTTGAGAAAGAAAAATCTTAATGGATCATTAGATTGAGCAACTTAGAATTAGGTTAACCTAATTTTGTTCTTAGGTATAGAGATATATCTAAAGAACCTAAGTAGTTTAAAAGGATTGAGCACAATTAACTTAATTAATTATGAGAGAGTTTTATAATTAAATAGGATAGAAGTCAGAGTAGTTTGAGAGACACTTGACCTTAATTTAATTCCTTAACTCTCATATCATTAATTAAACTAATTAATTGAATAACTCAATCTTTGGCAATAAGGGGATAGGGAACCTAAGATGCTTTTCAATGTTAATTCTCGTTAGAACAATTCTAAATACTCAATTTGTTCTTTTAATTTCATTTTATTTCATTACGCTGATATTTTGGTGTATTTCTTAATTTAAACAAAAGTGAAACTTCTTAGGCTCGACTACGTCTAAATTAATTCTATATGAGACGAACTTGATCCATTATACTAAATACTCGATTTGTACACTTGTGAAATTCATTACATAATTAGTGGTTATCCAGTTTTCTGGTGCTCTTGCTAGGGAATTAAGTTATATTGTTTTGGACTAAATAGGTTCTTAGTAGTTTTAGTTGAAGATTATTGCCAATTTATTTAAATCTTTTTGCTATTTGGACTTAAATTCTAGATATATTTTCTTGCAGGTACCATAATTTATATCACCTAAGGCAAAATCTAAATTGAGAACTAAGTCAAAGACAAGAAATGTCCAAGAGATTACAGTTGAGAGTTCACCTATAAAACTCACATTTACTAAAGAAGAAGAGTTGGAATAGATTGAGAATCAGGAGAAAGTTCTAGTTGAACCATAAGGGTCAACTTATATTGAAGAATAAAAGACAGTTCAAGAAGAAGGCCAGAGAAGAGTTCTAACCATGGCGGGAGAAGAATATGAGAGGCTAGGAGTTAATAACTTCTTTAGTCGTAATAACCATGGGTATCAACTGGGTATCTATAACATCCAAGGTTTCAAAAAAATTTCTAAATCTTTCGGCCATAGCCAAGATCCTTATTAGTTATAGCGAGGGTGCTAATTCGTTACAGTGAAAGTGCTAGTTCGCCATGGCGAGGATTTAGTCCGCTATAGCAAGTTCGTATCCCATACAAAATCTAGGGAGTTTCTCGCAATAACGCCAGCCATGGCAAGAACAGTTAGAACCTGGGACTGATAAGATCTTGATGTAGCGATAGGTGCTTCCCACTATAATGAGACTTGTTTTGAAAAATTATAAAAAAGTGAAATTTCACTTCATAAAGAGTCCATATTTCTCTTTCTCCTTCTAACTGACTTTGAGCTAGATAAAAATAGAGGAAGCTCTATCTAAGAAAGAGAGAGAGAGAGAGAGAGATAAAGGGAATTCAAGAGGAGAAAGAAGCAAGGAAAAAGGTATGAAAATTTAAGAAATTTCATGGTCTTTCTTTGTGAAACCTTATTCTCCTCTTCTTGCTTTATCTTTCCATGGTTTTGAAGGTTCATATGGTTCTGTTTTGGCCTTGGTTCAAAGAAGGAAGTTTAAGAATTCAAGAAGGAAGCTAAGCCAAGTGGAAGTGAAGGAGTCAAGGAAAATAAGGTATTTTCTTCTTCTTATTGCCTTTTCTTCTTGCTCTCCCATGAGTGCCACAGCCCAAAATAGAACCATCTTAGGGGAGGAATTTTTGCCTAGAAACAAAAGAGAATCTTAGGTTTTAAACCATGGGGAGTTAGAAAATGCCAAGAAATTGGAAGGAAACTAAGTGAAATTTAAGTTAGGAAAATAAAGAACTCTTAAACACTTTGGAAAAACTTATTTGGTAAATGAATTTTCTTGCATGTGTAAATGTTTATTTGAGTTCCTAAGACCCTTAGGAAGCTTCCCAAGTGTCTCTCCCATCAAGAAAAAATTAAAAACTCCACGGGCTCCAAATGGTATGTTAGTTTCGACCAAGGCAAGAACTATAGGCTAAGGAGTGTTTTAATTTGTTTCAAATTTGGTTTGTGACTTTATATGATGGAAGAAGGTGAGAGAAAACCTTAGAAAAAATTTAGAAGTCATAAATTGGGAGATGAGATAATAGGTTACATAATATAACCTATAGAAGCAATATGGACCTAGGCTCTTGGAATTGAGTGTATGATGACTTCAAAAAGTCTAAATGGAATTAAGAGGTCTAGCTATGAGAAGAAAATAGAGCCAAGAACTTGAATTATGGTAGTTGTTTAATTAGGCTATTAATGGAACTATTATGTAACCAATGAACCAAATGTGTTTCTCAAGTGTGAGTTTAATGATTTAGTTTGTTCCAAGGGAGTAATTCAGTGTTATTTATTATGTTTAGGCCAAGAAAATCAAGCTCCATCTAGTTGTGGGTGTGTAGCCAAGAAAGGGAAGGAATAGCCAAAATTAAAACTTGGAATTCCACCAAGGTAGCACTTCATTCTATTCTAGTTTGCATTCTTGGATATGTATGTGTCATTGCATGGTTATGTATGCATTTGTATCTTGAAACATGCCACATGATGTTATGATGTTGCATTAGTACCAATATGCTTTCTTGAATGTTGTTGATTATGAAAATTGCTCATAAAGGTGAGGTGATGCCAAAAGTTTCTAGGTATAGGTGAGACAAGGGCAAAAGTCTCATGAATAGGTGAGGCCAAGTCAAAAAGTCCTTAGGCCAAGGGTGAGGCAAAACCAAAAGTCCTAAAAATGGCATGAGGTTAAACCAAAAGTCCCTAGAGCTCATTCTTTACCTTAATATGATTTTGTGGCATGGAAATGTTGATTTGAATGCTTTATGGTAACATTAGAATGCATACTTATGCTCTTTGACATGTTACATGCCTTGATTACTTACTTAAGTGAATGTAACACCCCAAAATTAATTAAGATATTAATAACGTACTTAGACTAATTAAGAATAATTATTATGGAATAATTAAGCTATATGAATAGAAATTTATGGAGAAATAAGTTATTAATGTAGGTGTAAGATTTCAATTGGGTTAAAGCTTAATTTGGCCCCAAAATTAATTTTAGTAAATTATGGATAAGGATTTATGGAGACTCAATGATTTTGGGTGCAAGCCCAACTCCTTATCATGAGACTTAGGCCAAGAGAGATTACCTAATAATGGCCCAATCTGATTTAGTAAAATAAGGGTCCAAGACCTAATTTATAGAGCTAGCCCAACGCACATTATGCAGACCCAAATTAGATTGACTCTTGGCCTAACCCTATCAAATGGCTACAGCCCAACTTGTGAAATAAGGCTCTAAAAACATAAAAACCTGAACCCACAAGAAATTGGGCCATTGGGTCAGTACATCCCACTTCTAGCTCTAAATTTTCTGTAGCCCATTCATTGAACCATAGTCCAACCATTAGAAATGAGCCCAATTGGACCTTGGGCTGATGGGTCAGCCCATTTCTCATTAAAAACCATAAAAGTCCAGCAGCCACACCCATTTGGAAGAGTAAAACACTTGGTTCTGCAGAAGGGAAAAGCAATTTTCGCACTTGAGAAGAGGGGCTAGGGTTTTTCTGCATTCCTCCACCATTTCTCACTTCTAGAGGAAGATTTGGCCAAGGTAATCTATATAGAACATTTCCCTCTCATTCTCCTTCTCATTTTGGTCTGATTAGTTTCTGGTTTTGAGTATTTTCATCTCCTTTCCAAAGTTGGTGTTTGGGTGTTCCCTTGAAAGATTTTCAGAGTAGAAACTAAAGAGGTGATTGGGTAAGTATTTCCCTCTCAATTTGTATATTATTTTGCTGAAAAATATCCTCAAGGATTGATTTTCATGATGGGTTCTGTTATTGTGCAAAATTACAAGGAGATGAAGGTGAAACAATGAAAATTCTGGGCTTGATGACTGAAATCCGAATTTGGGAATGTCCCATGATGTGTTCTTGGTAGTTGAGGCTCAACTCAGTCTATTAACCTCTTAGATGTATAGGTAAGTGATTTCTCTCCTTTTATGAGATGTATGTACTAAATTCCCATCATGTGGATTGACTTTTGGTGCATGATTTGTGCATGTGCGAAAATGGAATTATGGGGAGCGAATCATGATGAGCTTTGATGTATGGACCCTAAATTAATGTAATAGATCATTAGAAAGCTTGGGTAAGAAGCTCTCAATGAACTCTTATTAAGATTAATCTGTGGATAGGGAAATTCCTAATTAATGATAGTTAAATGATGATGATTATGCTTATGTTAGGCCTGGTATGTTTTGAATCATGATGGTAGCTAGAGGATGAGTAATTGGCTTCATTGAGGTAACTGGGGTTAATTTTCTAATTCCATGTATATATTCATGTTAATCTGATATTGTTTGCACATATATGATTTTGAAATGTTAAATGATTGGTTGACTACTTGAATTGTTATTGTGATTGGACCTTGCAAGTCTATGGTGGAGCTGTGGTGCTGCTGCCACCCGTGCATGTGCTTCGATCGAGCACCGGGTTGTGATTAGACCCCAGATGCACTGAGCCCTGGTTATGCTCATTATGGAATAAGTGTCGTGGACGGACCTCTCCTGGTGTTATTAGCCATTAACATGTTGTGTATGACTGCTGGTATGGGACAGTAGTTATTGGTAGTTCAACTAGTTCATTTGCGAATTGAATTGATGATTCTGGTATTGATGATATGAAATTGCATTGGATTGATTAACTTGTACATATATATATGGGAATTGCCTTTTGTTATTGAGATTATATATCTCACCCCGTTGTGGGCTAACATTTTCAGGGACCGGACCTCTTAGTGGCAAGAAGAAAATTAATGGAAGCACATTAAATGGTTAGGTAGTACATAGGTTTGGAGGCCTTGTCGAATTGTATTATAACTAGATTGCTAGTCTTGTATCATTGCTGCATTGCATCATGAATTGCCAAGTATAGGGATTGTATGTGTAATTTAATTATCATGGAATTGAACATTATGGTTGTAAGTGGTTAACAATAGATATGTGACTTCAACTTGTATGACCATTAAACACTGGCCTCATGTACCTTGTGGCCAGAATACATTTGCTGTCATTAAATTATGGTTTTGTTGATGTGTGGTAGCTTGGTAAGTAGAAACCAATACTTTAAATCTTGGGATAGATAAGGATAGATTAACTAGGTAAATCAAGTAGATAAATACCATTAGAGGTTCATAAATGGAGGGAAAGTGGTCCTAAAGTGTCCCTAGAAAGAGAGTGGAGAGTATGAGACAAGATTTTTGAAATTGTAGGATCAGAAGGAATTGGCCACGGCCAAAATTTAATTGGCCTCGGCCAAATGGTAACAGAGGGGAATTGGCCGCGACGAACAATGAGATTAGCCGTGGCTAAGTCTTAAAGGCAGATTTGGGGGTGTTCCAGAGGATATTTAGCCGTGGCGAAAAGGGTATTTGGCCACGACAAAATGTAAAAAATTTGTGAAGGCGTAAGGAGTTGAATCGAGAGTAATTGGCCACGGCGCAAGGGAATTTAGCCGCGGCAAAAGTGCTCTATTTCTCATATTCACCTAGAAACCTTAGTTTTTCTTAAGGTAATGCTAAGGAATGATCTAGAAACACTTGTAGGAGGATTTTATGAGTTGGAATTGATAGATGGGAGAATCAAAGGCTCCTCATTAATAATTAAATTCACTTACGCATTTGAATAATTGTGGTTGTCTAGTTAATGACCCTAACAACATTAAGGTTTCAAATTTCCTACTTTTTCCCTATGTAATTAATTTTAATGACTTCAAACCTTGATATATGATTATTAATCACGTACTTAACCTTAACTACTATAATTAGAAATTAGGGTCATTACAGTGAGTGTATGTGCTATTGAGATTTCATGAATCTCATCCCCTTCCTTCTCCTATCTCACCCTGTATAGGTGGTGTTTGAAATGCTAAAGATGGAGGCCAAAGAGCTTAAAAAGCAAATTCATAACACTTATGTAGTTTGTGTAGTCTTTGATAGAAAAAGAATGTCAAAGTGTTTATGTACTAGTTATTTTTTAGATGTAAATATTTGACTAAGTGTAAAAGTATATATGGATGATGTATGAACCAAGTTTGAGACCAAATCAATGTTAATGTAAGAGTTGGACATTTGATGGCTTGTATATGGTAGTGAATTCTTGTATGTGGTAGGGTGAAATTGATATGCATGATAATTTGGACCACTTGGGCAGTTCATATAGGATGTATTCTTATTTTAAAACTTACCCAAGAGATGTTAGAACAAGAGAAAGGCCATTTGGAACCATATTGACCATTTTATGCTACCAAACTTGCCAAATTCAAGAGCCATGTCAAAATTTGACCAAATGACCTATTCTTGGTCTGACACATGGCATGCTTATAGGTCTTGTCTAGAGCTTTTTGGAAAGGCAAAGTGCATATTATTTGGAGTTTTAGACAATTTTTGGTGAATTTCCAAAGTTGGCAAAAATTTTTAAATTTAACAATGGTATTGTGCAAATGGTAAGTAAATTCACCTCAGTCACTCATGAGCCAAATGGTGTCCAATGGCTATGAAATTTGATAGAGAGAAACTATACATTCACAGTGACTTATACCAACTAAAAGCACCTCAATTAGAGGTTTGTAGAGGGAGAACTAATTTTTTTAAGTTTCATATTAGTATTAGGAATGCTAACAGACCTTGGATACTATTCCATCAGTTTTCGAGGTCTAAAGGCTTTTGAACTGGTCTGGACTTACTTTTCTCCTCTATTTAACATTAGTGGTTTTCCAAATTGGTATAGTTTCTTGAATTAGATTTTTTTAGAATTAGTTATGAATTTTTGAAATTCATATCAGTAAACTGTTTCAGAAACGTTAGGTTTTCTAACCATTCAAGCTTTTCTATTGTCAAACATAGTGCAAATAATGTTATTATGGCTTGGAACTATTTTTACATAAATTTAACATCTAGAGCTTTCCAAAAAACTATTATTTGCTTAATTCTTGTTTTTTTAGAATTAATTATGATTTTTCAAAATTGGTGCCAAAAATTTGAGCTCTGGACCCGTGAGAGAAATTGTATTTTTCTAGCTTTTGGCTTCAAATCCGTGGTTTATGGATTGTTTTACATTAGGTATGAGTTGTATGAATAGATTCTAAGTAGAGAATGTGATTGATGGGTTCACAGGGCCAAGTATAAACATTTAAACCCCGACGTAACACATTAAAATGCCACGATTTTACTCCTTTTCTTTGGAATTTCATGGAATCAAGTTTAAATAAATGATAATTGAGTATAATGTGTTATGGTGTTGCAATATCAATGTCCTAAAACTTCAAGCAAATAATTTTGAGATCAAACAAAAGATACTACAAATGAACGGATAGTTTAGTGGTGCCTACCATGAGAACCCAAAGAGACATCTCCTATTTTTCTTAGAGGTGTGTGATTCGTTTATGTATAATGGTGTGCCAAAATACATGATTTGATTGTGGCTTTTCCCTCTTTCTCTGCAAGGGAAAGCCAAAAATTGGTTGAATAATTTGTCAGAAGGTTCAGTGGAGACATGGGAGGATCTTGAAAAAAGATTTCGGGTGCAATTTTTCCCTCATGACAAGATGGTTGATGCTAGAACTGTGATTGTTAATTTCAAATAATAGTCGGATAAGAATTTATATGAAGCATGGGAAAGGTTTAAATAGCTTGTCAAATAATGTCCTAGTCATAATTAAGATAAATAGGTCTTAGTTTAAACCTTCTATTCACAGTTGACTCTAGAATCCAAAACACTTATGGATTCTATGGTAAATGAAGGCTTTGGGAGGCAACTAATGAATAATATGATAAAATGTCTGTATGATCTTATAGTAGAGCATGCACAATGTTCTAGTGAGCGACAACTAGTAAAAATGGTAGAAAAGAGTTCAGGTGATGCCACTTCTCAAATAGTGGCAATGTTGGTATCATGAATAAACGTTTTGATCAATTAGAAATTCAAGTTCAAAAAATAGTAGCTATGTAAGATTTAATGCAATCCATATGCTAACTAATTCTTATGACTACCATGGGAAGCACATCCTTCTGAATTTTGTTCAACAGGGACTACCCTTAAGTCTTGCAATTATACTGAAAATCCACAGAGGAGTCAAAATAATCCATACTCCAACACATGCAATCCTTATTGGAGGAACCACCCACAATTCTCATGGAGCCAAGATGCATCTTTTAATCAAGCATCATCTTCTAGACCCAGACCAATGGCTCTTATGTGACCACCAGGATTTACACAATAGCCAAGGCAATAAGTACCCATTCAAGAAAAGAAATCAAGAATGGAAGAGATGATAAAACAATTTATGGCTAAGCAGAAGGCAGCAATGAAAAGTATGAAAATGCAAATTAGGCAATTGGCATCAAAGTTGAATATGATGAAGCAGGGTGGATTACCTAATGATATAGTTCCTAATCCTAAAAGAAAAGGAAAGGAGGAATGTAAAGCAATCACTTTGCGTAATGGTAAGCAATTGCCTAAAATTCACAAGTCCAGGGAGGAATCAACATGTGAAAGGGATCAAGTCATTTCGAAGGAAACTGTAGAGTTGACTGATTCAGAAGACAAAGAATGAAGAGTTGAGTAAAGAAGAGAAAAATGTAGGTGTAGAGAAGGAAGATAAAAGTAAAGCTAAAATAGTGGAACCTTAAAGGAGTGTCTCCCTTTCCTTTTCTGTAAAGATTTTAAAAGAAAGCTTTAGAAGAGAAATACAAAATGCTTCTCCAAATATTCAAACAACTCCATATTAATATTCTATTTGCTAAAGCTTTGGAGCAGATGCCCCTATACATAAAGTTTTTTAAGGAGATGTTAAGTAACAAGAAGAAGTTGAATGAGTTCGACATAGTTATGCTTACAGAAAAATGTAGCGTAATAATTCTCAATAAATTACCATCTAAGCTACGAGATCTAAGTACTTTCTCAAATGTTATATGCTATTGGAGACAAATTTGAAGAAGGAGCTTTATGTGACCTAAGATCAAGTGTGAATTTAATGCCACTTACAATTTTTGAATAAGTCTAACTTGGGGAAATACAATCTACTTCAGTTACTCTACAACTGATTAATCAGAGTTTGTCTAAGCCAAAGGGTATTATTGAAGATGTTCTAGTCAAGGTAGATAAGTTTATACTTCTAGTTGATTTTATCATCTTAGACATACCAATTAATAGAAAGCTACCTCTTTTGTTAGGTAGACTCTTCTTGGCAACAGCTCGAGCTCTCATTGATGTAGAGATGGGTGAAATCAAGCTAAGAGTAGGGGATGAAGAGATTCTTTTTAATATGAACAAGGTCACAAAATTCTTTGATCATACATATGATTGTTTTTGGGTTGAGATTTATGAGGAATGCATTCAAGAAGTACTGGAAACATATAGAGAAAAAGAATCACTAGAAGTATTGCTACATGAGAATGACATAGTTGAACAGCAAGAGATTGATGAACGTAAGATGATGATACATGCAAATCCCCGATGGTCGAGTTCTTCGAGGAAATTGAAACCGTTAGAGTTAAAGTCTAGAGTAGCACCATCAATGAAACCATCTATTAAAGAACCTCCAAAGTTGGAATTAAAACTGTTGCCGTCTCACTTGAAGTATGCTTATTTGGGTACAAATAAATCTTTACTAGTTATCATTTCTGCTTATTCGAATGAACAAGAGTAAAGGTTGATTGATGTACTTAGGGCTCACAAGACCTCTATAAGGTGGACAATTGCAAATATAAAAGGTATTATTCTAGCAATAGTGATGCACAAAATCTTGTTGAAAGATGAGCATAAAAAATCCATAGAGGGGCAAAAGAGACTAAACCCAATCATGAAAGAAGTCATTAAGAAGGAGATACTTAAGTGGTTGGATGTATAGATCATATACCCTATCTTTGACAGTAGTTGGGTCAGCCTAGTATAATGTGTACTAAAAAAAGGAGGAATGACAATGATGAAGAATAATTAGAATGAGTTTATCTCCACTAGAGCTATTACTAGATGGCGTGTTTGCTTAGATTATAGAAAGTCAAATGCAGCAACACACAAAGATCACTTTCCCCTCCTATTCATTGACTAGATGCATGAACGTTTAGTTGAGAAGCAATGTTTTTGTTTCTTGAATGGATATTCAAGATACAATCAAATAGCAATTGTCCCAAAATATGAAGAAAAGACAACATTTACTTCCCCTTTACGGTAGCTTTGCATTTTAAAGGATGCCTTTCGGGCTATGTAATGCTCTTACCATTTTTTAACGCTGTATGATGTCAATCTTTGCAAATTTCATTGAACATACAATAGAAGTCTTTATGGATGATTTCTCTGTTTTTGAAAAATTATTTGAAGTGTATTTTGCAAATTTGGAACAAGTTTTGAAGTGATGTAAAGAAACAAATTTGGTATTGAATTAGAAAAAAACATCATTTTATGGCTACTGAGGGAATTGTTTTAGGTCACAAAGTCTCTAAACATGGTCTAAAAGTGGATCGTATTAAAACTACAATGATTGAGCAGCTTCCACCCATTAATGTTAAGGGAGTCTAGAGTTTTCTTAGTCATGTTGGTTTTTATTGCTGATTCATCAAGGACCTTTCGAAAATCACAAAGCCTCTTTGCAGACTTTTGGAGAAGGATATACCCTTTGATTTTACTGATAAATGCCAAAGAGCATTTGAAGAGCTAAAGCAGAGGCTAATCACCACGTCCATTATTGTAGCTCCTAGTTGGAGTCAAACATTTAAACTCATGTGTGTCACAAGTAATCATGTAGTAGAGGTTATTCTTAGACAGAAGAAAGGCAAGGTATTTCATCCAATCTATTATGCTAGCCAAACTTTAAATGGTGCTCAGGTAAATTATTCCACAACTAAAAAGGAAATGTTAGTTATAGTTTTTGCATTTAGTAAATTTCATGTTTATTTGATAGGCGCTAAAGTGACTATGCATACTGATCATGTAACCATTAAATGCCTATTAAGTAAAAAAGAGTTAAAATCTAGGCTAATTAGTTGGGTCCTTCTGTCACAAGAATTTGATGTACATATAGTGGATAGGAAAGAGAGTGAGAATCAAGTTACTGATCATTTGTCTAAGGTAGTTCAAGAGTTTAAATGTGTGCATAATGCTGTGATTGGTGAATGTTTTCTTGATAAGCAATTATTTCTTTGGAAAGCTTGACTGAAATTTCATGGTATGCTAATATCATGAACTATCTTATGTGCAATGTCTTACCACTTGATTTAAGTCATTACCAACAGAAAAAAAATTTTGCGTGATGTGACTTATTATTTGTGAGATGACCCTTTTCTTTTTAAAAGATATGTTGATTCTTTTGATTAGAAAGTGTATGCCTGAAATTGAACAATAGGCCATTTTATAATACCCAATTTTTCAAAAAAAAGACCTAAAACTAATCAGTTGTAAAAGAAGGTCCCTTATATTGAACGATTAGAAGCCAGATAAAATTAGAGTGATAATTTAGACAATTGAAATTGAGGATACAGGGCTAGAAATGCCTAGAAACCAAAGCCAGAATAGTGTTTGTGTATTATTTGTTGTATCTAGGCCAAGCAAATCAAGCTCTTCCTAGGTGTGTATGTAAGGCCAAGAAGGGGAAGTAAAGCTCAAGGAAGAAAGTTTGTATTTCTTGACTCAAAGTAGCTCTCTAACCTTTCTTACATACATTTCTTGGATTCTTAATTATCATAGGATGTTTATGTATATGATTGAACCATGAGATATATTTATAGCCATTGATTGAATGTCTTGGTATCATTATGCTTCTTGAAATAGATTTTAAATGCAAAATGGCTTAAATAGGTATGGTTACGCCAAAAGTCCCTTAGAATGGGTGAAGAGAAGCCAAAAGTCCCTAAAAATGGATGAGACAAAGCCAAAAATTTCAAGAATTGGTAAGGCTTAGTCAAAATCCCTTAAAGTGGGTGAAGTTAATCCAAAAGTCCCAAGAAAATTGAGTGAGGGTAGACCAAAACCCTTAGAACCTAAATTTGACTTAAATGAGTTTATATGACATGAAAATATGTTTATGTATGTTTACTAGAAGCTTTTATGGCATGCTTGCATTTTTTGACATGAAAATACATTATATATGTATGTTTGAAAGTGTAAAGAGTTATTGGGATTCTTGGAATCTTACTTTTCCCCCACATATGTCTAACCATGTCTAGGTGAGCCAATTGGAGTAAGGAATGGAGGCCAAACACCTTGAAGAGCAAAATTTTGACAATAGAATAGAAAATTAGGCATTTTGATATCACCGTTATGTAACTATATGATGTATATGAGATGTAGACTCTTGAGCGTGTATAAAAGTATGAGAATATCATGTGTGAATGGAATTTGGAACCAAACGAATGTTTATGTATAAGTTTGATATTCTATAGCCTTGATGTACTTGTATATAATACAACTAGGATAATGGTTTTGAGATGCATGATAATTTAGACCATTTGGAATGCTTTCTTATGTTGTATTCATGCTCTTGGACATGCTCAAGTGGTTATGGATTGAATGGAAGTCATTTGGTACTCTTTTAAACCAATTGGACCCCTAAAATGACCATATTTTTGAACTGAATCACAAATTGATCAAACGGACGAATTTTTGCATGAAATTTGGCAAACATGTAGGTCTCATTTAAAGCTTTACATAGAGGTAAAGAATACCTAATTTAGAGCTCTAAATAATATATTATAATTTTTCAAAGTTTTCTCAATTATGCAAAATTACCACCAAAGTTACCGTTCATATGGTCAATTTACATTTCTGTGTCATTCAGGGGTCAAATGAAATCCAATGCCCATGAAATTTTAGAGGATATAGCTGACATTATAAGCTTTTTAAAGCCACTAAGTTTGCATGAAAAGGAGTTATATAGAGAGTTATGAAGTTTTGAAGTCAAAGGTCTAGTGCTACATGAGTATTGTAGTAGCCTCTGATATGTAATAGATTTCATGGGAGAAACAAACTCATATGCCCTAGAAATTTTTACAGCAATTAGGTCTCATCTTGAGCTTTCCATATCTACTAAGAGCACCTCATTTGGTTCTGTATTGAGGAAAATATGAATTTTTGAAATTTGATGTCAATTGCAGGACCCCCTAGACGAGTGTTACTAATCCATCAGTTTTTGGAGGGTAAATCTAGTTGTTTTAATCTAAAATTTGTATACCAGTTAGAGGACATTTGTAGCTTTCCAAAATGGTATAATTTGCATGATTTTGATTTTTCTAAAATTAATTACAATTTTCCAAAGTTCATATTAGAATATAAAGTTTCATGGAAATGGCAAGTGTGATGTGCATTTTGAGTTCTATAACTTAGACCCAAATTGAGAGCTTCAATTTATGATAATTCTACTTGGACAAACGTGTTATGAATGGAAAATAAGTTTAGCAAGCTCCACATGGTCCATTTGGCAATTAATGAGTTATTTTGCCTTTTAATGATGGTAAATACCACTACCAAAGGTGCTTAATTTATGAAAATAAACCCTTATAACCAGTTTTAATGTAAAATTAATGCTAGCTATGCATGGTATTACACATTTTGCATGCATGTCATTCATCTGCTTTTGGGGGTCATTTTGGAGGTCAAAAGATTGTACATCGAGTGTTAGAATCTGATTTTTATTAGTCTACATTGTTTAAAGATGCTCATAATTTTACTATTAAATGTGATAGATGCCAAAGAATAAAGAACATTTCAAGGCGGCATGAAATGCCACAATCTAGGATTTTGGAAATGGAACTCTTTGATGTGTAAGGTATGGATTTCATAGGCTCATTTCCTTCATTTAAAGGTAATCATTACATATTTGTCGCTATAAAATATATAAGTAGATGGGCTAAAGCTATGGCTTGTTTAGCCAATGATACAAATACAGTGATCATATTCTTAAGAAGAATATCTTCAATAGGTTTGAGGTGCCTTGAGCCATTATTACTAATGAAAGCACTCACTTCCACAACAAGCAATCAAAGAATTTGTTGACTAAGTATGGGATGCATCATTGGATATCTGTTGCCTATCATTCTCAGACAAATGGGTTGTGTGAGCTCACTAATAAAGAGATCAATAGAATATTAAAAACAACTGTTAATCACTCCAGAAAGGATTAGTTTGACAAATTAAATGATACTTTGTGGACGTACCGAACTACTTATAGAATACCCATTAAGATGTCACCTTATAGTCTTGTTTATAGGAAGGCATGCCATTTACCTTTGGAACTTGAGTATAGTGGGCTATTAAGAAGCTAAAACTTGATCCCAAACTTGCTAATACTCAAAAAATGCTTCAACTTGATGAATTAGAAGGATTTCAATTAGAAGTATATGAAAGTTCAAGAATTTATAAGGAAAGAAATAAGAAATGGCATGTTTGGTACATTCTTCATCGAACTTTTACATCGAGACAACAAGTACTACTATTCAATTCAATGCTTAAGTTGTTTTTTGGGAAGCTCAAATCAAGATGGTCAGGCCCTTACACTATAATTTTTGTTGCATCACATGGAGTTGTCGAGATTAAAGATAAAAAATCAAGTTATTAGTTTAAAATCAATGGGCAAAGACTCAAACATTACTTAGGGGGAGAATGGGACCAGAAAAGAGAGTGTATAACTTCACATCACCTTCCTAATCATTTGGAATAGTTTGGCTAAAGATTATAAACTTGCACTCTTGGAAGGCAACCCAAATTTTTTTTCCTTTAGATTTCTGTTTGTAATTTTGTTTGTTAGGCTTTGAGTTTTAATCATTTACTTGATCTTACAAGTTTTGGGGTGTACAGGAAAGGTTAAAGGTTCAGGACAATTTCTTTTTGAAGGAAGCATTGCAATGAAGCATCTAATTCAACTAGGGAGTTCTTATTAACTGGGTTAATATGTTCATTTTGTTTCAATTAATTAGGTTTTTAAATTGAAATGAATTATGTCAAGGGATTGAATAGAGTGAGATAGAATTTCTTCTTTAAATTTTCTAAGTATCATTAGTTTTAATTTTCATCATAGCGAGTGTCCATTCTCGCCACTACGAGTGTAGCTTGCTTAAGTTTTTGGTATAAAATCCAAGGAGTTCCTCGCTATAGCGTGCACAATGGCAAGAAATCTCATGTTTCCAATTTAAATGTTCTCATTATTGCATACATGCCTTTTTGCCATAGTGAGACCCTTGTTTCTCTAGTCTAGTACAAATTCCAAAGAGTTTCTCACTATAGACTTAGCTATAGTGAGACTCTATAGCTTACTAAAACATGCAAGTGTACTCGCTATTGTGAGAGAACCATTTCACCATTGCAAAATAAGGCAGTTTTGTTGCTTCATACATATTCTAGAAAAGAACTCACAATTACTTGAACAATAGTGAGGTTCTCTGGCAGTTTCAAATTGAGTGTTTAAAAATAAAATAAGATAAGATAAAAATAAATTAAAATAATAATAAATAAATAAATAAATAAAATTCCTTCTCCTACCAACAGTTCCTTCTCATTATCACGCTTTCCTTCCTTTCTTTTTCTGGATCTTTTTCCTTGTGCACTGTTGCCTGCAATTCAACCCCTTTTCACGCCATCTTTTTAATTGTTTAAGTTTGTCACAACATCAGGTATGTCTTCATTGTTCCTCTCTCCATTTTTTTTGCATAAGAATTGCATGGCTTTGAAAACTTAGGGTTAAAAGTTGAGTGGCTTTAATTTGATAAATGTAGGTTACTATGATTGTAATAATGGTTGTGGATGTGATGTTCATATCTCTTTGTGCATGTGTTTTCATTTGTTCAGGTGTTTTGGACTCAAAAACTCAAGTCTGTGTATACTATTCTTCATCACTATTGTAAGAATGAACTCGCTATAGCGAGTATGAACAAAAATTGCAGAATTTCATATTTTCGTTCCTTGCATTGTTTAATTCGTTTTATTTCACTCTTTCTATTTTAAATAAGTTTGTTTACTCCTGTTTAGCCCTAACTAACTCATTTTGATGTAGGATTATCCCTAAAGTTCTTTATGCTTCAGAAACTATATTGGCGTGCCTTTGCTTTTGTTTGCTTTGGTTTTGAACTCTCAATGATTGGGTTGTTTGTTGCAAATTATGCAAGGATCAATTATTTGGAAGAGAGTGCCTGTGTATAGTCTTTGTGCTTAATTATTTGTTAAATTTATTTCTATACCATCTTAAATTTTCACTATGTATGCAGACTTCATGGCACCTAAGAAGCAAGCTAAGACAGTTGAAGCATCCTCCTCCAAATAGAAGAAAAAGAGTTATGACAAGGATCAATTTGCTTTTGCAAGAGCTGAATTCCATTTTGAGCAGAGATTTTTGAATAAAGGCCTCACTGAAGATAGGTATTATAAGCCTCATCCACTAGACCTCACTTTCAGTGACTTTGAATGGCACCATCTGCAAGGCTTTACTAAGAAGCTTATGCATCACATTCCCATGATGATTCAAAAATTTTATGCAAATTTTGAAGACACTGAAGAAGATGAGGACAAATATTATTATCAGACTACATAGGTTCAGATAAATGAAAAAGTCATTCAAGATTTCTATGAGTTGCCTAATGTTGAGCACTATGCATTTGAAGTATATATAGAGGATCAGAAGTCTATTCCGTGGGAGGATGTTAAAGCCACAGTAGCCAAAAAAGGACGAGCATAGTTAACTAATAAAGTATATAGTATTGCTTAGTTGAATAAACCTGCTCGCTATTGGCTTCGATTCATTTCAAGCAATATTATGACCAACTCCCATGGATCAGACATGGCTCAAGAGAGAGCTCTTCTTACATATTGTTTTATGATGAGAAAGCGGACGGATATTTCCCACCTTATGATTTTGAATTTCAAGCAAGTGGAACATTTTGAGCGAGCGAGTTTGGCTTATCCCCACATGTTTACTGAGTTGCTACAAATAGAGGGTAGTTTGGTGTCCAAAAATGATACACAATTTAAGCCCAAGGCTGCTTTCAAATATAATAATATGAAAGATAAGCCTGGAAGGCCTAGAAGACCTCAAGCACAACAATAGTAAAAGAACCCTCCACCTCCACCTTTACAAGAGTAGGCACCGAAACCCATAGTTCATGATGCACCACCTTAAGCACAATTTGAGGGCTAGGTGAGAGTTTCCATTGAGAGATTGGAGAGTCATGTGCTTTCTACGCAGGAGCAACTGCAAATACTAGTGGATTATCTAGTGCCTAACCCTCCACCACCACCTACACAAGTGCCTCAATCTTCTATTATTATTCTTCCATAGGATCCAGCTTCCTAGGACATGCCTAAACCATCTAACCCTTAGTGCTTAAATTTTCTAATTGTTTTATTTTCTTATTTGGATAACTGTATAAGGATGACTATACACTCCACTATAACTTTCATGACTTTTGTTGCGCAGTACTATTTCCATCCTTATTAAATGCATTTGAAATCCACTCACCCTCTATTTCTTGGTCTTGTATCTATTTCTTTCTGAAAAATATAGGTTTTGCCAAAGTCTCTCTTCCCTCTTGGTTTTTTCTGTCAAGGGAGTTTTTGTCTATCTCTCTCTTTTACTTCTGTCTTTTTTTTTTTTTGTCAGTTATTTCTTTCCTTAACATTGAGGACAATGTTAATTTTAAATGTGGGGGAGGGGAATAAATTTTGTTACACTTTAGAGTTAGTATGTGAATTTTTTTATAATTAGTATGTTATTTGCTTGAAAAAATGAATCTTGACCAATTAGGATATATAGTTAAATATAGTGTCCCCACAATTTTGACCACTGAATTTAGATGTAGTTTCCCAATTGCACTTGATGAATACAGGATGAGGAATTGGGAGGTTGAGTAAACCTGAATCCAATTAATTAATTAATGCAATTTATAGTGATTTTCCATAATTGAAACACTTATTCAATTAGATGGTAATTGTAGTAATTCAATTTTTTATATAGCCTCAATTATTTTTCTTTAATAAATCCAACATATTTACTTATGGATGGATGTCTAATTGTTATTTAAGAGAAAAATGATTTGGGTACGTAGTGTAGCTGGTTATTTAAAAAAATTAATAAATAAATAAATAAGAAAAAAGAAGAAAAAAAAAGAGTCTACTCCAATGGTTGAAGCTACTTAATAACTGAGAGTTTGCACCAAAAAGTATGAATTTTCGCGTCAAACAGTGATGGAAACTAAGAGTATGCATTAAGTACTCCGAATCAATTTCCTTAATATAAGTAACTAGGTGGCTTCATCACTAATGTTGTCATTCGTGCAAAAAGGATTAAGAGAAATAAGTATGAGAAAGAATAATAATAATAATAATAATAATAATAATAATAATAATAATAATAATAATAATAATAATAATAATAATAAAAGAGAAAAAGGAAAAATAGATAATTGTGTTAAAATTGTTATGTTGTTGTATAATAAAACTACTGATCTCTTTTAATTAGCTTTGATGATTGATGTTAAAGTAGATAATTGGAATTATTCTTGAAATTATAATGTGGTTATTAATAACATCACTTGATTGTTTTAAGAACCATCTGTTGAACCATACACATACTTTAGACTTAAAAGAGGGGTGTTAGAATTGCATTAATTGCTAAATTCAATTTAAGTTTAATTAATCTTCTAATAGACACTAGTAATAGTTCAAGTATGGGGAAATTTTTAATCTCGGTTGATTGGATCTGAATTATGAAAAGTAAGTATGCTAATGGTCATTTTAATTGTCAATTTTTGGAGAATTACTTGAGGACAAGCAACAGTTTAAATGTGGGGGAGTTTGATGACTCCCTAATTTTAGTATTATATGATATATTTTATGATGGAATATGGAGTCATCTGGTTAATTACAAATTTTGTAAATTAGTATAGATTTTTCTCCAACTAGTGTAAATGAATAAAATATAGTCTTTGTAGTAATTTTAGCAGCTTTGTGTTTCATTTCATTTTGATTTTAATATCAGGAGAATGATAGAGACCTACTAAGAAAGAATAAAGAAAAGACGAAGGTTGAAAAATTAAGAACAAGTTGTCTAAGTCTCCTCGCAATAATGAGGAATCTAATTCACTATAATGTGCTCGTGACCTATACTATAACACCTTCATTTCTAGCTCATACTCATCATGCCTTACATGCTCATATAAGGTATAGGAAGAAGAAGGGGAGATCTTCCTCATTGGATTCATACAATTCTCACATGGCATCAGGCATGCTTAAAAATTCACTTTAACGTCACATGGACCGAGTGAGCTCATTCTATACATCCTTATGTTTAATTGCACCATTACAACTCATTTCAATCCCAAAAACATTCTTTAAACCCATGGAAAGAAAAAAGGGATATGAGACATGAATATTCAATTTCGGCCATACTTGGCCTCATTTCTGGACAAAGTTTGGAAATTCACAACTAAATCCAGAAAAATTGAAAACATGTGATCTCAGTCATTCTGGAAATCTTAGGAGGTCTAACTCATACTAAAAATATGTGCAAGTTATAACATCCCACACACAGGACGTTTGACACGCGAAATCATCTGGAGGTCGGAGGGGTTCCTAATACTATCACAGTTTACTGATATGAACTTCAAAAATGTCTAACTAATTCCAAAAAAATCAAATTCTTGCAAAAAATATCACTATGGAAATATGTGGATGTTAACTAGAGAGAAAAAATATCTCCAGATCAGTTCATCAAGCCAAACTCCCAGAAACCGATGAAACAGTACCTCGGGTCTGGTAAGATGACTGATGCTGGGCAGGAACTTCGAAAATGCATATCTTCCTCTCTAGACCTCCAAATGAGGTGCTTCCAGTTGCTACAAGTCACTGTGACTGTCTAGTTTCTGCCTATAAAATTTAGTAATCATTGACCACGTTTGCCCCTCGGATGACACAATTCTATAACTGACCAAATGAACAGTGTTTCTGAAAATTCGAAATTCTAATACCAACTTTGAAAAATCATAGGAAATTCCATAGACCTCCAAATGACTTGATCTTTAGCTTCCCAAAAATATCTAGACAAGATCTAGTTACATGCCAAATTTCAAGGCAAGAGAATGTCATTTGGTCAGACTTTGACATCATGGGCAAAATGACCCAATTCATGTGTTAAATGAGGCTTTAAGGGTTTAAATTTTGCCTCTTCTACCTCTAAGGCTCTATGAGCACATGGGAAAGCATCCATAGGGGCTATCAAATATGGCTCAAGTGTCTAACAACCCAGATTTGCAAAACTCACTCTCCCACACCAACACCTACACTCATGGAAGAATGCTAGAGCTTACCATTCATTGCCACACTTGCTACATCATACACCATGGATTCAATTCTCATATATATATACATTGAATGCATTCATTTACAAGTATTCTAGGTGCTACATTATATATATCATATCATTAGATTACATCTCTTGACTTACTACAAAATAATTACAAAAAGACTCTTTTACAATTCTTCACTAAACTCCCTAACTTCAAGCTTGGTGGCTCCCATCTCTTGTCTCACTTGGTCCACCTAGCATGTTTAGATGGTGGAGAGGGGGAGTGAGATTCAAAGAATCTCAATAGCTCATCTCTCATTCAAACATACATAAAGCATGCAAACAAGTCTCACAATGTATGCATGGGCATATTAGCATGTGAAATCATAAGAAAAGCATTTTCAACATTTGAGTAGGCCATACATAACATATAAAAGCTTGCCAAGTAAATGGATTAGCCTCACCCACTCACTTGTAGATGTTGGACTTGCCTCACCCATTCTCTAAGAGGTTCTTAGACTCAACTCTTACTCTTTGGAAGTCAACCTCACTTTTGAGAGACTCTTTACTTTGTCTCAACCAACTTGAGGGTTTTTGGCTCATCCTCACCATGGCTAGAGAGTTGTTGGCTTTTCCATACTCAAACAAACCCAAACAATCACATAAAACATCATTGAAATACATGAAGCATCATCATGCTAGCATACTTCTCATGGTTCAAAACATACATACACACAAGCAAGACAATGTAAGCACACATCTTATGCATGAGAGAAGGTGGAGAGAGCTACCTTATTGGCTATTCACCAACTTTCCCTTTTACTTTGTCTCTTCCCTTGTGGCTTTCACAATCACCACTAGATGGGAGTGCTTCTCTTGAGCCTAGACATACAAGAACATAGAATTACTCTCTTAACACTTGATTCATAAATTAGGGATTTCTTTCTAGCAACCCTACTAAGCATATAAAGCTAGGGGTTCTTTCTCTCACTAGAAATTCACCAACTATCCTTCCTCTCTCAAGCTCTCTAGAAAGGAAATCAAGAAAGAGATGCTACATGACTTCTAACCTCCTTCAAGAGTGGTTTTTCACTCTCCCTCTTCTGAACCAAGCTCAAAACCTAACTACTTCCATAATCAAAACCATAGGAAGAGATGGCAAGGAGAGAAGAACAATATTCTAAGGAGAGAAACCATGTAAATCTTACCTTTTTCTTACTCTTCCTTCCTTCTCTAGGCTTCTCTCTCTCTCCTCTGCCCTTTCTCTATCTTAGAGGGAGCTTAAGTCGGTTGGAAGAAGAAAGGAGGAGTTGGGGTGCTTTAATAACTCAAATCTTCTTTTTTCACGCTTTTCCGGACTAACCCTCACTACAGCGAGCTCATATCAGTCCCAGACCCCTGCCTTCGCTATAGCGCCCGCTACGGTGAGCAACGCCTTGGTTTTTGTATGGGGTGCCCGAACTCACTATAGCTAGAAGCATTTTCGCTATAGCGAGAAGGTACTCTCGTT
>JAIUCV010002392.1:0-47546 GCA_026724425.1 Erythrophleum ivorense
ATGCATTCTTAGGTGTTTTCTTGTCTTTAGATGTGTGTATATATGTTTATGCCATGATAAATGTTTCTAACTATTTCCTACATGTCATGATACTATAATGTTCTTGAAATATGTTTTATAAATGTGTTTTGGCTTGAACGGGAATGGTGATACCAAAAGTCCCTTAGCAAGGGTGAGGATAAGCTAAAAGTCCCTAAAATTAGATGAGACCAAGCCAAAAGTCTCAAGAAGAGTGCGATTTAGTCAAAAGTCCTTTAAAAATAGGTGGGACAAATCTAAAAGTCCCAAGGAAAATGGGTGAGGCTAAACCAATATTCTTGAAAAGTCTATGTATGTTATGTATGAGTTTCTTGAACATGGAAAATGTTATATATATGTTCATAGTAGCTAAGAAGCCATGCATGCATTCTTTGACTTGTAAATGCATCCATTATGTATGTTTGAAAGGGTTAAGAGTTATTGAGATTCTTTGAATCTCACTCTTCCCCCTCCATATGCTTATTCATGTCTAGGTGAGCCAAGAAGTCTAAGGAAAGGAGACCAAATGCCTTAGAGCATGATACTTTGACAAGAAAGTAGCTAAATAGTTGTTTTAAGGATATATTGATGTCAAGAAATGTATTCATGTGGTGTATATGAGATGTAACCATTTGAACAAGTTTGAATGTATATATATTTGATGTATGTATGAATCTTGAAGCAAAATGTATGGAAATGTGAGAATTTGCCACCCTTGTGCTAGTATGTGCTTATGTATGAATGTAAGTAGCATGGTGAGTTTGAGCTCTATGATAGGCTATAATTATGCTATGGGATGTGCTCAAGTGGCTATGGAATAAAAGGAAGGTTAAATGGTTTCTTATAAACCCACTTTGATCATCAAAAGTGACCAAATCATGAGGTGAATCAAAATTGACCAAATGGATTTTTTTTGCATGAAATTTGGCCAAAAAATAGGGCTCACCAAGAGCTTTTCATAGATCCAAAGAGCACTCAATTTGGAGCTCTAGAGAATTTATTATGATTTTTCAAATTGGCCAAATTATACAGAATGGTAATGTGTACTACTCATATGGTTAGATTTTGTTTCTATGTCACTTGTGGGTCAAATGAAGTCCATGGCTACAAGAATAAACTAGACACCATAAGCTTTCCATAGCCACTGAGATCACCTTTTTTGGAGCTCTGTAGAGAGAGAACTGAATTTTTAAACTTGGAGGACAGTACTGGTAGTGCAGACAAATATTTGGTACTGTTCCATTGTATTTCTCCATTCAATTGGTGTCTACATGATTTGGAATTATTTTTAACCCATTAGTGACATCCACAGATTTCTAGAATGATATGGTTTGCTTGAGTTTGAATTTTTTGGAATTACTTATGAATTTTCAATGTTTATATCAGAAACTTATGATAGCAAACCTATCAGCTAGACCTTTGATATTATTCTGTGGTTTCTCATGGTTCAGTTGATGTTGTCATGGTCTAGAATGATTTTTAGTTTTTAATGACATTCAGGGCTTTCTAGAAAGCTATCATTTGCTTGATTTTAATTTTTCTAGAATTAGTTATAAATTTTCAAAGTTACTACTAAAAAGTTATCTTGGCAAACCCAAGAGCAAACCATTATTTTTTTTATGCATGATGCTAAACCCATGAAGCATGAGATGTATTATGATGGTTATGAATTTTATGGATGTGTTACTAATAAAAGATGATATTGATGGGTTCATAGGGCCCATAAACCATGCAAATAAATTTTTAGGCCTTATGTAACGCACATTTAATGTGATTAAATCCATTATTTTCTTGTAAGTGTGTGGAACTATAGCCTTGCAATGGAATGAAAATGCTAGAGAGAGCAAGGTATTACATAACACATTTGTTCAATTAGAAATATCACAATTTGAACTATAGATTTCGAGTCCAAGGCATACATCACACTTGCATTTTTCTTTAAGTTCTATATTCTAATATAAAGTTTGAAAATTCATAACTAATTTTAGAAAATTCCAAATCATGCAAATTATAACTTTCTAGAAAGCTTAGGATGTCCTCTAACAACCATAAAAATTTTAGATCAAAAAAATAATGTTTAATGCTTGAAATGGTAATGGAACAGAAATTGGGTCACTAGTTCATACAATAGTAGACTTGGAACTTCAAAAATTCATATCTCTCTCTGTACATATCCAAATTGAGTGCTCTCAGTGGCCATAGAAAGCTTATGATGTCTACTATATTTCTATAAAATTTCATGAGCTTTTGACTTCATTTGTCCCTTTAATGACACCAAAAACCAAACTGACCATATGAATAGTAATAGTGACAGTTTCTACATAATTTGGCCAACTTTGAAAAATCATAATAAATTATCTAGAGTTCCAAAAATAGTGCTCTTTAGTTCTATGAAAAGCTCTATATAAGAGCTATATGCTTGCTAAAGTTTATGCAAAAATTCATCCTTTTGGTTAGACTTTAGTTCAGGAAAAAATATGGTTAATTTTGGGATCCACATTCCTTCAAATGGTACTAAAAGGCCTTCTAAACATACCATGACCATTTGAGCACACCCAAAAGCTTAAATGCAGCATATAGAAGCATCCTAATAGGCCCAAATCATCATGCAACTCAAAATCACTCATCCACTTGTTCTTATATGTAACATCCGGTCCCTCCGTAAACGTGAGAAACACAATGTTCAGTTTCTCTGTAAATGTAAAAAATGAGCTAAATATAAAAGGAAGCCCTCGAAATGGAAGGAATTGGGGCCAACTAAAATTATGATAAAATTTTAAATATTAGAAAATGAGGATTTGAGATTTAAAATGCCCAAAAATCAGAGCCAGAAGAGTTCAAAAAATTTGCCAAAGAAAGTAGGGGCATTTTTGTAATTTTTGAAAAATTTGGAAAACTCATAGGAGGGCTTTTTAAACAAAAAATTTGAGTTTTCCAAGGTTCTCAGAGGCCCTGAATACCATGAGAACCCCTAGAACAATGAAACCCCTCCGGTGAGTGATTTCGGTTATCGGTTGACCGAAACTTTAACCAAACGGTTCAAAATGGTTTTGGATCCTTTTTAAGTAATTCCAAAGGCAATTCTTATGATAAGGAATATGATGGAAAAGATAGATTTCAAAAAGGAGTTGATATGAGCCTAAAATAAGAAAGCTAAGAAAAGGGGCTAAAATGCAAAGTAAAAAGTTGCATAAAGTGACTTTTAGCTCCTTCTTATCCACGTTCCAGTAGCTCCTCATTTCCACGATTTGTTTTTACCCCAAAAATAGAGAAGGAATCCAGCACTCTTGGGTGCACGAGAAGAGGAGATTTTGAAGAGAGAAAAAGTAAGGAAAAGGTAAGAAAAGTGTGGAATTTTATGCTCTTCCCTTGAGTAAACTTGTTCCTCTCATTCTCTTCTTCATTTCTATGGTTTCATTGACGGATTTGGTGATGTTTTGAGTCTGGTACAGAGGAGGAATAACAGAATTTGAAGGAGAGGAACTTACCACTTGGAAGAGCACTTGAGAAAAGCTAGGAAATCAAGATAAGTTATTGTCTTCCATGCTTCTTCTTCCCTTCTCCTCCTTGTGATAATTTCATCCCATATAGAGCACAATCAAAGGGAGATGAATGCTGGTCCTAGCAAGGGAGATTCATAGATTTTAGAGTGTGAACAGCAAGTAGGTGTAAAGAAATCAAAGAAAGAATCATGAAAACACAAGATAGGAAAAGTTAGAGATTCATGGAGACATTATGAAATTTGTTTTGATCCATGAATTCCCTAGCTTAGATGAGTGTTTGCTTGAGTTCCTAAGATCCCTAGAGACCTCCCTACACACCTCTTCCATCAAGAAAACAAAGCAAACCCATTACTTCCTTTTTTTATGTGTCATTTTAGCCTAGGGCAAAACTATAGGTTAGGGATAGTTTTAATTAGTTCCAAACTTATTTTTGAGTCATATATGATGGAAGAGGATAAGAGGAAGCCTTGGAAACATTTTAGAAACCATAGATATTGAGATGGAGGTGTAGGCTCCATAATGTAGCATAATGAAGCAACTCCTATCTAGGCTCCTTAAAATAATTGTGTGATGACTCCAAGGAGTCTAAATAGAGAATCATAGATTGAAGGAGAGAAGGGAGCCAAGATCATTAATTTTTGTAGTTGTTTCATTAAGTGCCTTATGGAAGTATAATGGAGCCATAAACCAAAGTGGCATCATGTAAAGTGTGTATAATGTCAAGGCTTGTTCCCATGAGTAATTCTTGTTTCTTTTGGTGTGTCTAGGCTAATAGAAATGGTCTCCACCTTCTTGGATGTGTGAAGACAAGGGAGAGGACTCAAGGCTTAAGGAAAAAGTGTGTGAATGCAAGTAAGGTAGCTCTCTCTCTTTTCTCCCATGCATGAATGAATGTCTACATTGTCTTTGAATGTGTGTATGTGTATTTTAAGCTATAAATTATGTTTTGGTATGATGCCTATGTTCCATGGAACCATAGTGTTGCATTATGTATTCAATGATACTTAGAATGTTTGCATTGATTTACTTGAATATGGAGAGGCCAAGAACTTTCTATCTTCGGTGAGGATGAGCCAAGAGCCCTTAGAAATGATTGAGACCAAGAGAAAGTCTCCCAAGAGCAAGGATTAGTTCATGGCCTTTGAAAAAAAAGGGTGAGGCAAGTCCAAGAACCTTGAAGAAAGTGGGTGAGCCTAATCCATTCATTTGGCAAGCCTAAATATGTTATGTGTGCTTTGTGTAAATGCCAAGAATGTATTTTGCACCATTTTCCATATTAATATGCCATGCATGCATCCTTAAGACTTGTATTGCATTTTTTATGCATGATTAAATGGGAGATGAGCTATTAGGATTTTTTGAATCTCATTCCCTCCTCTCCAATATCCTAACATGCTAGGTGGAGCCAATGAACAAGGAAATGGAAGCCACCAAGTGAGGAGATGAAGCCTTGATCATAAAGCTTTTAATTTTGTTTATGTTGTAACCAAAGGAGTGGTATATGATGTAATCTTTTGTTAGAATTGATGCACAATGAATGGAACATGTGTAAATATCCTAATAGATGATGTATGCATGAAATTTGTGGATAAATGGAATGTATTGCAATTTTTGGGTATGGAATGCTAAGACTAGCCTTATGGAAATGTGTGTATGGTATGGGGTGAGAGTGTGAGTTCCTGAATTCTGGGTTTGTACACCTTTAAGACAAGTTTAAAATGTCATTTTGGTACAATCTCACATGCTCAAATGGCCACACAAGCTTGGGAAGCAAATTTGGACCCTTTGACACCATTATAGAGCTAAAAAATGACCAAAATGGAACCCCATAGCACAAACTAACCAAATGAAGGAATTTGCCCATGAAATTTTGCAGACATGTAGGGCTCATCAAGGGATTTTTGGAAATCTAAAGTTTAGAAAAATTGTAGCTCTATAGAATTAATTATGAATTTTCAAAGTTCAGATTTTTCTACTGTCATGAGGCATGTACTGTTCATATGGTCAGATTTATATTCTGTGTCATCCGATGGGAAAATGGTATCCAATGCTTGTGAAATTTTATAGGCATAAACTAAAGGTCATAAGCTTTCTGTGGCCACCTCATCTTATTTGGAGGTCTGAGCAAAGAGTTATACATCTTTGAAGTTTGCTATCAGTAGTAGTGGCACCCCAAGAGTTTAGTCACTGTGCTATAGATTTCCAATGGCTAAATATATCTATTTCATTCTAGAATTATTTTTATCATAAATTTAAAGTTTTTACCTTTCTAGAATGACTGAATTTTTGTGATTTCAATTTTCATAGAATTATTTATGAATTTTAGAAGTTTATACCAATAATTTGAAATAGCAGCCCAAGCAGCAGCGACCTCAGTAGCTTTTTGAATGTCAAACGTCTTCTCCTTAATGATTCATGAATTGAAACTATTTTTACCATGGGGTAGACATCCATAGATTTCTGTAATGGTAAAGTTTGTTGGTTTTCGATTTTTGTAGAATTAATTAGACATTTTCAATTTTTTCTGCAGAATTCTGTGATAGTTCTATAATTTAGTTTGACCTTTGGACAATTTTGGATGCCAAACGCCCTCTGTGATGAATTTTATGGTTTGGGCATATTTTTACTATGAAGTAGACATCCATAAATTTCTAGAATAACCAAGATTGCATGATTACAAATTTTCTAGAATTAGTTATGATTTTTCAAAGTTTGGGCAGAATAAGGGGCAAATCTGGTCGAAATTAAACAAACCCATTTCATGCTCCATTTCGGTTTCCATGAGCTGTGAGCATGATTTTATGATGCAAATGAGTTGTAATGATGTATTTAAATATGAGAATGCATAGCATGAGCTCCCACGGTCCATGTGACATCAAATGCGAATTGTTAAGTTCAACGCAACGCAAAGGAAGTCATTATTTTATCCCTCTTTTTTTGATACTTTCATGAATATAATGATATAAGGTATGTGTATATGAAGAGATGAGTTAGAATTTTATGGTGTTACATTATACACATGCATACTAAAACTCAAGGATGTAAAAAATTTACATACTCATACATGTGACTCCAATTTCGGTTCATACATCATAATTACATACTTTTACATGTGCTCAAGGGTTTACATCTCATAAACATCATATACATCCATACTTTGACATTAAATTACGCAAAATCCTATTCTTTTGTCAAAGTCTCATCACTCAAGCTCCTTGGCTTCCATCTCTTGCTCCATGAGATTCACCTAGACATGGTTAGACATAAAGTGGGGAAGAGTGAGATTCAAAGAATTTCAATACCTCATTTACTCTTTCAAGCATACATATATGGCACATTTTCATATCAAAGAATGCAGGCATGTTACAAGTGCTTCTAGTAAAATGTAGCATCACATTTCAAGAAGCATAATGGATAGCTATAGGTATGTCTCATTATTCAAATATACATATAAGCATCTAATGACAATTAAACAACCAAGAAATGCATGTAAGAAAGGATAGAGAGCTATCTTGAGACAAGAAACACAAGTTTTCTTCCTTGAAGTTTACTTCCCCTTCTTAGTCTCTCACGCACATCTAGGAGAAGTTTGATTTGCTTGGCCTAGACACATCAAATAAAACATAATTACATCATTGAAACCAATTTTAGCCTCACATAATGTAATACCATATTATATTCTAACATTGAACCTCATCTCACAAGTGAGAATATACAATTCATTCGAAAAATCTCAAGACATACATTAAAATAATGAATTTAATTGTGTTGCATAATGGATAAATTTTTCATTTCTCGTCTCCGGGACCCCATGAACTCATCAACAACATTCTCTAATTATTTTCTATACCTAAAAATCATAACATTCTCAAAAAATGGCACAAACCCCAGATGAAGGGTAAAAAACCCCAAAATTTCTTCATTTCTCACGGCTGCACAGTGACAGTTTTCAGGGGCAACTTTGAAACATCATAACTAAATGTAAAAAAATCAAAATCAGACAAATCATAGCTTTGTGGAAAGCTTTGGATGTTAACTTCATACTAAAAATAATTCTAAGACATGAACATAGCCTTTGGACCATGTTTGATAATGAAACAGGTATAAAGGTTTGGCTGTCCCTTGTACTGATACAGCTTACTGTCATAAACTTAAAAAATGTCCAATTAATTCCATAAAAATCCAATCTATGCAAATGATACTAATATGGAAATTTATGGATGTTAGATAGAGGGAAAAAATAACTCCAAACCATTCTAGGCACGTCCCGCCTTAAAAACTAATCAAACAGTGACATAGGTTGGGCTAGATGCTTGATACTGGATAGCAACTTCAAAAATCAATATCTCCCTCTCTAGACATCCAAATGAGGCGCTTATAGTTGGTATAAGTCATTGGGAGTGTCTAATTTCTCCCTATAAAATTTCATGGCAATTGGATATCATTTGCCCTATACGTGATAAAATTCAATTTCAGACCAATCTATAGTACCAGTAACCAAAACCAGAAAATTTTTTAACTTCAATAATTTGCCAAATATTCCACAGACCTTTAAAAATTACCTACTATAGATTCCTAAAAAGCTCTTAATAAACTCTAATTTTCAGACCAAGAAGAGCTCATTTGGATAAAAAGTGACATAGCCTTATGGAATGGTCATTTTTGCTCCCTATCAAGAGTCACTTTGGTTTAAATGGCCTCCTCTTGAGTTTGGCACCTCTTAGACAAGTTTAAAAGCATAATTATGACTTGGGTAAGCTACCCAAGTGGTTCCAAACCCCATATATCTCATTTTGGTCATTCAACATCCATTAATATACTAAACATACATGTCATTCAAGGGTCCAAATCCATAATCTCATTGATTTAATGTTACATAAAGTTTACATAGAATCCATACATCATGTTACAAGTGCCCAAGGTCTTATATTACCAAATATAATATATATAGAGCTTTTTTGACATTCCATTACAAGTTAGACTACAAAGTGAACAAAGTGTAGCCATTCAATGTTCTTGGCTTGCATTTCCTTGGTTTTGAGCACCACTTAGACATTTCAAGAGTGAGAGGAAAAGGGGAGTGAGATTCCAAGAATCTTAATAGCTCACACACCCATTCACCCATACATTCAAGGCATACATACATTAAGAACATAATTACGCAAGCATAAAGTGTGCAAAGCCACATTTCCATGCCACATTAATATATCAAACCATTTCCATGCCCTAGGGACTTTTGGTTTTGCCTCACCCTATTTCTAAGACTTTTGGAAGTACTTCACCCTTGGCCTAGAGGCTTTTGACTTAGCCTTGTAATGTCCGATTTTCGTTAAATGACGGAAACGGACATGTTTTTAAAATAAGTCCCTTAAAATGAATTAGTTAAGGTATCAAAAAATTTGAGTAATATTCTAGACTCCTAAAAATGAGAATTCTAGCCTTAAATGGAAGGAAAAACAGAGTTAGAATGAAGAAACAAATTTTGATAGAAATCTTATGAAACGTAATGGCATTTTTGTAATTTTGAGAAAATTTTGGAATTTACATAGGAGGGCTTTTTAAAGGAAAGTTTTGAGTTCTCCAGGATTCTCAGAGGCCCTAAAAACCATGGGAAGCCCTGTGACAGTTAAATCCCCTCCGGTGGACATTTTTTAATGTTAATGCATCCGAACTTTGACGGATTCGTTTGCGAAGGTTTTACCTCTGATATGAGTGATTCCAAAGGTATTTTACTAAATTGAGAACCTAAATCTTATAATAAAAAAATGGTTCTAAAAAAGGAGCTAAAACGAAGGAGAAACAAAAATGCCAAGAACGAAGGGCAAAATAGGAAAATTTGAAAAATGCTTCCTCCTCCCCCTATATATAGGTGGTGCCTCACTCTCCCCTTCATTTAGCTTCAGATTGTTCTACCCAAAATCAGAAGAAAAACCCTAGGAGAGTGGCACACCAAGGGAAGAAGAAGAGGAGAAGAAATTCAAGCCTTAAGGTATGATTTTTTGGTAGTTTTCATGCTTTCTTCCATTCAAACCTCCTCTCCTTCATTCTCTTTTGTTTTCTTTGATTAAAATGAAGTTTACAAATCTGATTTAAGGGAGAAATTTAGGAGAAATTTCAGATTTGAAGAGAAGAGCTTGGAGAAAGCAAGATTCAAGCAAGAAAAAGCAAGAAAACAAGGTAATTTCTCTTCCTATGGTTGCTATCTTGGTTCCCCCTCCTTCTCCATTTTACCTCATCCAAGAAACCCTAGGAGGACTTAGTTTTTAGGCAGAACCAAGGATAAATCTAAGGAAAAAGGGTGTGGAGATTAAGAATATGTAAAGGGAATCAACAAAAAACCATTAGATTTCAAGATGCAAATTCTAGGGTTTCATGTGCACCTTATAAAATCTAATTTTATATGATAATTCCTAGACCTAAACAAGAGTTTAATTGAGCTCCTAAGGTCCCTAAGAGGTCCCGCACACGCTTCTCCCCTTGAGAAAACCAAGCAAAGTCCAAGGAAGCCAAAAATTCTCCTAGTCTCAGCCTAGATGGGTTCTCATGGCTAGGGAGAGTTTTAAATTTTTCTAAGCCCATTCTTGAGTCATATATGATGAATGAAAATGAGAGGAGGCCTTGGAAAAAATTTAGAACCCAAAGAAAGTGATTTGGTGCTTTATGTTCCATATTATGACCTAAAGAAGCAACATGTAGTTAGGCTCTTGGTTTTAATTATGTGATGACTCTAAGAGGCTTAAAAGGAGTCAAAAATCATATTTGAAAGGAAAGAATGGAGCCTAGAATTTATTTGAGAGGTGTTGCTTCATTAGGTACAATTATGGAACCATAATGAGGTTATAGACCAAGCTAATGTCTAAGCAAATTGTATAGCCTTAGAATTGAGTCCATGAACTTAATTGGCTTCCATAAATTGTGTCTGGGCCAAGAGAAATCTCCCCCACACTTTTGTGTGTGTGTGGCCGAAGCAAGGAAGGGAGATTCAAGGGAAAAAGTGTGTAATTGCTTCCAAGGTAGCTCTCTCCACCTTCTCTCATGTATGGATGTGTGCTTAGCTTGTCTTAGAATGTGTGTATATGTATTTTCAAGCCATGAAAAGTATGATAGCATGATTTCATATGCCATAGTTTTATGATGACATATTATATTTTATATGATGCTTATGATTTGTGCTTGGGTTTGCTTGAGCGTGGTGAGGCCAAGAACCCTTAGCCATGGTGAGGATGAGCCAAGAACCCTTAAGATTAGTTAAGACAAAGCAAAGAGTCTCCCAAAAACAAGATGGATTTCCAAAAACATAGTTGAGTCCAAGAATGTCTTAAAGAATGGATAAGGCAAGTCCAATATCCACAAGAAATTGGGTGAGGCTAATCCACTTGCTTGGCAAGCCTTTGTATGTATGACTTTCTCAAATAATGTGTCTCTTGAATGTTTGCACATGTCCACATGACCATACATGCATTTATGAGACTTGTTTACATCCATTATGTATGATTGAATGGGAAATGAGCTATTGGGATTCTTTGAATCACATTTCCTCCTCTCCAATGTTCTAATATGCTAGGTGGACTAATAGTGCAAAGTAATGGAAGCTAACCACCTTAAGGATGAGATGATGACAACAAAGTGCTTGAATTTTGTTACTTTGAAATCATACAATTGGCAAATGATATAATCCATCGATGTATATGTATTATAATGTTATGAACATATGTAATCATGATATTATGTCATGTACAAATGGGAGAATATGCTGTGTGATCACTAGAATGAAATTTGAACATGTTATGGCATTGTAGCTTCCTTAATGGTATTATGGAATTATGCATTTGTGTGGATGAGATGGCCAAAATGAGATACATGAGGGTTGGGACCATTTGGGTAGCTTACTCAAGTCCTAATTATGCTTTTAGACTTGCCCAAGAGGTGCCAAACCCCAAGGAAAACTATTTGGACATTTCGGTATCCTATATGGAGCCAAAATTGACCATAATAGAATCTTATATCACTTTTTGTCCAAATGATCTCTTCTTGGTCTAAGATTTGACATACAATTAGAGCTTGTTGAGAGCTTTTTAGGAAGCTAAAGAACATAACTTTTAAAGGTCTAGAGAATATTTGATGAATTTTTAAAATTGGCAAATTTTCTAGTTTTGGTCATGTCACTATTCACTCAGGTCTAAAAATAAAATCTGTTACACAGGCCTCAAATGATGTCCAATTGCCATGAAATTTTATACAAAGAAACCAAACATTCCTAGTGACTTGTGCAACTAAAAGCACCTCATTTAGATTTCTAGAGAGGGAGATATGAGTTTTCAAATAATTTATCCAGTATCAAAAACTTTAACCGACCTCTGTTACTGTTTGATTGGATTTCAAGGTCTGGGTGTGCCTGAGCTAGTCTAGAGTTATTTTTCCCCTCTAGTTAACATCCATAGCTTTCCAAATTGGTATCATTTGTATGGATTGGATTTTTTGGAATTAATTGGACATTTTTGAAGTTTACTATAAAAATTTATGACAGCACCAGTGGATAGCTTGACCTCTAAATTTTTTTAAATGTCAAACATCCTCTGTGTTGGATGTTATGGCCTAGACACATTTTTTGTATGAAGTAGACATCTATAGCTCTCTAGAATGGCCAAGAATGAAAATTTTAATTTTTCTAGAATTAATTATGATTTTTCAAATTTTTAATAAAAAAGTGAAAAAATTTGGCTGAAAATATGTATGTGTATTTTGAGCTTCTCTTCGAGTTCCATGAGTTGTAGGTCAATTTTCATGATGCAAATGAGTTGTATCCATGTAATTAAGTATGGGAATGCATTGTATGAGCTTACATGGTCCACTCGACAGCGAATAAAATTTTTATATACGATACAACATAAAGAAATATATTATTTTAATCCCTTTTCCTTACACCTTCACGGAATTGATGATGTAAAGCATGGGAATATTATGAAATAAGCTAAAAATATATGGTGTTACAAGCCTCAACCATCCAAGGGACTTTTGGCCTAATCTCACCCATGCCTAGAGACTTTTGGCACATCCTCACCCACTTTAAGGAACTTTTGGCATCACCTCACCATTAAGAGCCAATCTCATAATCCAAAACATTCAAGAACACACATTGGTACCAATGCAACATCAAGACATCAAGTGGCATGTTTCAAATCACAAGAGTGCATGCAAGAACATAATGACATACATATGCACCCAAGAAAGTATGAAGAATAAGGTGGAGAGCTATCTTTCAATTTATGCAAGCTTGCTTTGCTAATTCCTTCCCCTCCTTTTGATTTCACAAAAGCACTTAGGTGGTTGGTTGTTCTCTTGGCCTATATATCACAAGGAATACACAATCACATATTTGAAACAAGCCAAGACACTAAACTAAAGCTTAAACACACACTTGGTTTCATACTTAGCATTATGGTTCCATAATTAGTCTAATGAAGCAACTCTTGGAATTCAATTTCTAGGTTCCATTTTCTTGTTATTTCTAGACTTCTTGGACTCATTTAAGGTCCTTGGAGCCATCACACATTCACTTGCACAATTGGAAATCCAAGTTGCTTCATAAAGCACTATTATGGACACCATTGCTACATCTCTCATTCCATAACTCCTAAATTTTTTCCAATGGTTTCTCCCATCTTCTAACAACATATAAAGTCACAAACCAAGGTTAGAACAAATTAAAACATCCTCCAACCTCATGCTCTTGCCTTGGCCGAGATTAGTGAACATAATGGGGTTCAAGAGCTTCTTGATTTTTTCTTGATGGAATAACCATTTGGGGAGGTTTCTAAGGGTCTTAGGAGATCAAGAAAATATTCAAATAACCAAGGAAATATTCACACAAAATCAAATTTTATAAAACCCTAGAAAACTTCACACTTTTTTATCTTGTTTTCTATTGATTTTCCTTGGAATTTCTTGCCATATTCCATCTCCCCATGGCCTAAAACCCTTATTTCTCTCTTGCTTTTGGACAGAAATTCCCTCCCCCATATGGTTCTAGTTTAGGCCAAAAATCCACCAAGAAAGAACAACAAGGAGAAGCAACAACAACAAGTAATTACCTTGGTTTTAAGCTTCCTTTCAATGCTCTTTTTCCTTGGTTTGCTTCCTCTTATGAAATTTGAATTTCCCCCTTGTGTTCTGGCCCAAAAATAGAACCAATCATCTTAAGATAACCATAGAAAGAAAGCCAATAAGGAGAGGAAGAGAATTGGAAGAAGGAAGAGTATGAAATTCTACAAATTTCCTTACCTTTTTCTTGATTTTTCTCCTCCTTTTCTTCCCCTTCTTGTGTGCCTAAGAGAGCAGATCATATTCTGTATTTTGGGCAGAAAATTTCGTGCTTAAAAAGGTGGGAGAAGAAAGGAGAAGTGTGTGGGAGCTTTTAGAAGCATACTTTTCCAAAAATTTCAATTTCATCCTTTCGTAATGGCAATTTTGTTTTGACTTCGTTTTAGTTCCTTTTGAAAACTTCCTTTTCCATTATAAAATTTAAGTTCCCAATTTGATAAAATGCCTTTGGAATCACTCAAATTAGAGCTAAAACTTTATCGAATGACTCCGTCAAAGTTTAAGCTCACTGATGTTGGAAAACGTACACCGGAAGGGCTTTACCAGTCCCGAGGCTTCTCATGGTTTTTGGGGCCTCTAAGAACCCTTGGCAACTTAAATTTCCCATTTAAAAAGCTCTCCTATGTGTTTTTCCAAAAGTTTTACTTATTGACTAAAATGTCATTAAGTTTCGTCAGTTTCCATCACAAATTGTTTTACCATCCTAGCTCCTTTTTTCTTTTCATCAAAGCCTAGAATTATCATTTTTAGGAGCTTAGGATTCTATCCAATTTTTTTGGGACATTATCTAGCTTGTTTCAAAAGACTTGCTTTTATACTGCTTATTTTGTCGTTTTACGAAAATTGCGTTCGTTACACAAACTCTACGCAACCATGTTCTAGCTTATGGTATGCTTATAGTTCCATATGACGGCACAATGAAGCAACCTATACAATTAATGATACAATACTAATAGGCATGTCCATTAGAGCACAACAAGCTCGAGAAGCCCTCATCTATCAAGAAACCCAAATCATTCAAAAGGGCATGATTCAGGTCTGAATGGCTCATGAAAGGGATAGCCAATGCTCAAGAGGCCCAAATTGTGCTAGTATATGTTCAAGAACTTCAAAGAGTTCAAGATAATCTCTATGTTGGACATCGACCTAAGTTTAGAGCTCAAGATCCATATTTAATCAATTCAGAACATGTTGGACGTCATTCAATTTTGGTGAATGCTTTCATCATTTTACGAAGTTTTCAAATGATTAATTTGTCAATTTGAATCTTAAACTCTTAGCTTTTACCTCATTTTGGAATAATCTTTATTGGAGTTTCCAAACACGAGATAGAGCTAGTAAGAAGCAACACGTTAGGCATGCTGATCTTGGAGCTAAATTGGACTTTGGACATGAGATCTCTTTAAAGATGCAAAAGTGGAAGTCCAAGTGGAAGCCCAATATCCTAAGAAGAGTCCATGGAGTAACTAGAGTCAATATCCAACATGTTGAAGGCCCAATGTAGTTATACACATATGGAAGAGTCCAAAGAAGCCTTAATCATGTCAATTAGAGCCCAAATGCATGGTGTATGGATCCATGGGAGTTCCAAAAAGTGATACATTTAATGCAAGCCCAAATGGATGCCCAAAGAAGCCATGGAAGTCTGTGAATGTGAATAGTAAATTCCAACACTTATTAAAGTTGTGCTTACATGGAAAATGTCTTATAGGGCAGATGATATGGATGATTGCCTATGTGGCATATGACATGGCATGTGAAGTGGCATTCTTGAAGACATATTAGCTTGTGACATGGAGTTGCTAATTACATTAATTAGTTTACATTTTATTAGTTACTTAGAACTTGCAGTTTAAGTTATTATGTTTTTAGAAAGTTTTAGCCAAATTTTATTTATTGCCTTTCTGTTGATTGTATAGTGTCATTCTTAGCTCATATTATTTCCAAATTCTTGTAAAAGATGATGCCATCATTAGGATAGTAATTTAAAAAGTTTTTAGAGTTCAATTGCCTATATAAAGGCCCCCTATTATGGTAAAAAAAAAGATGAATAAGAATTTTGTTTTTCTTTTCACATTGTGTGAGAGTTTATCTTGTTCTCCTTATGTTCTTGTGAGAATGCTTGACTTATCAAAGGAGTGGTCTTCCTTTGTGGCATCTTGAGGCTAGGGTTTTAAGAGGCGGGTTCTCTTAAGGTCTTTCCTTTAACCAACATTCTCGTTTCTAGCCGGTCCCAAGCAAAGTGTCATCTTGTTGAAGGTTCCTAGGACTTATTCATAGTGGGTCTTTCATCACATGGTCTTGGCTCCAATTTCTCACTCAATCTAAGTCTTATAACTCCATTTAAACTTATTAGAGTAATCATAGACTCAATTCAAAGAGCCAAATATTAAGTTGCTTCTTTATACCTAAAGAGTAACCTAACTTCCATCTTATATGGTTTCTAAATTCAAACCAATGGTTTCTTTGGTATTTATTATTCATATATAGACCCTTTCTATCCTTAGAATCAAAGAAAACTCTCCCTAGGTACCATTTTCTCCCTTTAGCTGAGACATACCTTAAGGTAAGAGCCCATGGAGTTTTGTTGATTTTCCTAAGGAATTTGCTACTTGTGAAGCTTCCTAGATCTCTTATAAACTCATATATACTCTTATATAAACTAGATTATCATTAGAAAGCTCCAAAAATTGATTTGTACAACTAAAACCCTAGGCATCATAACTTGAATTCTAAAACTTTTCGTTTAGTTCTAATTGCATATTCTTATTTCTCATACTCTAAAACCCTTGTTCCTACCTTACTATGACCAGAATTCATCCTTTCCTAGATGGGCCTAGGTTTGGCCAAAATGCTCATGGAAGAAGCAGCCAAGAAGAAGCAAGAAGGACCATGATATCTTACCTTGTTTTAATGTCTTTCAAAGGAGCTTTCTAAAGCTTCCAAGCGAAATTCTCTCTTCCTCCTACTGAACCAGCCATGAAATAACCCCAAATTAATCATCAAAACCATGAGAGGAAAGAAGAGAAAGAGGAGAAGAAGTTTAATAAAGGAGAAGGTATGAAAAAGTGGCAATTTCTGACCCTTTTAAACCTTGGTTGCATTCCTCTCACTCACTCTTCTTGTGCGCCTCTTAGAGCTTGCTTGGGTTCTGTTTGAGACCAAATGAAAGTCAGTTAGAAGAGTGGAGAAGAGAGGGTCGTGGTTATTAAGAAGCAAAGGTCAAATTATAACACTTTTTCATAATGCCAATATAGGCCCTAAACTTTGTTCTTTCTGTTTGGGCTCATTTCAACCCTTTTTGAGAACTATCTTTTCCATCATGAAATTTAGGTCTTTTAATTCATTAAATACTTTTGATTTTACCTAAATTGGATTTAAAATCTTATCGAATAGTCTGGTTAAAATTTTGGTCAATCGACACTCTAAAACGCAAACCAGAAGGGTTTTGACCATTTTAGGGGTTCTTATGGTTTTTAGGGCCTCTAAGAACCCTGAGAAACTTAATTTTTCTATTTAAAGATCCTTCCTTTGAGTTTTTTAAAAGTTTCCCAAAATTACAAAAATGTCACTACCATTTCATCTAATTTTATTTAGCTATTCTAGTTTCGATTTTTGGACATCTTTAGCCTTGTATTCCCATTTTTAGATATCCAGATTATTGCTCTAATTTTGTTTGACCTCTAATCATTTAATTTAGAGGACTTCCTTTTATAACTGATTAGTTTTAGGTCTTTTTAGAATAATCAAGTATTACAAGAATGATGAGTATTGTTGTAAGCAAACTCTGCTAAGGGCAAATATGCATCCCAATTTCCTTTCATCTCTTACACACAAGCTCTTGACATATCTTCCAAGGTTTGAATGATCCTCTTAGCCTTCTTGTTAGATTGAAGATGATAAGATGTGCTAAAATTAAGCTTAGTATCTAAGGCTTCTTAAAGAGATTTCCAAAACTTAGAAGTAAATCTAAGATCCTTATTTGAGACAATACTACTAGGAACACTATGAGGTCTCATAATCACTCATCATAACTGAGCTAATCTATTTAAGGCATATGTCGACTTAATTGGCAAAAAGTGGGTAGAGTTTGTCAATCTATCCACTATTACCTATATCAAATTAAAAACTAAAGATATCCTGGGCAAGCCTATGACAAGGTCATGGAAATGCTATCCTATTTCTATTAAAGGATATGTAAGGGATAAAGCAATCTTGTAGGTTTTTGATACTTTACTTTTTTCCCTCTAACACACTAAACACTTCGATACATGTTTGGCAATATCTAATTTCATGTTAGGCCACCAAAAAAACATCTTAAGGTCTTGATATGTCTTGGTGGTTTCTAGGTGAAGAGTGTATCTATAACACCATATTTATAAAATTCATCTCATATAAATTCTAGGCTTCCTTCCATGAACAACACAAGAGGAAGAAGGAAAACCATTAAAAATAATCAATTTAATTGCATTACATCATGGATAAAATTTTCATTCGATGTTCCATGGGCCATATGGATTCATCCATTTCATTCTCATAATTAAATACATAAATACAACTCATAACAAGTTCAAGAAGTGTCCTAGAACTTGTGCAAGTGGAAGGTACAAATGAAAATAAAGTGTGTAGCCTCAGGTTGGAATTCTAGAATTCTGACATGAATTTTGAAAAATCATAACTAATTCTAAAAAACTCACAATCATGCACACTATACTATTCTGGAAAGCTAGAGATGTTTACTTTATGCTAAAAATAAATCTAGACCACAAAAGAGGTTGCTAGCTACTGGAAATCGATAGAACAATACTAGAGGTCGACTGTCATTACTGGTACTATCTTCCAACTTCAAAAATTTATATCTCCCTGCTCAAATATCTAATTGGAGTGATCTTAGTGGCCATGAAAAGCTTATTATGTCTAGTGTATGCTTGTAATTGGACACCATTTGGCTCTCGAATGACACAACCTAAATTACTAACCATATGAATAGTGTCTGCATCAGTTTAGCAGAAAAATGCCAACTTTAAAAAATCATAATTAATTCCCAAGGGCTCCAAATAATCTTATCTTTAGCTTCCCAAAAATCTCTGGATAATATCTATATACATGCCAAATTTTATGGGCAAATTTGTTCATTTGGTCAGATCTTGATGTTAGGTTGTAAAATGGCTCATTTTGTGTCATGTAAGGATCTCAAATGGTCCAAAATTGCTTCTAAGACTACCATGGCCACTTGAGTACGTGGGAAAGCACCAAAATGGTCTACTAAAATTGTCTCAAAGGTGAACAAACCCATATTTCTCAAACTAACTCATCCACCCTAAGTTATATGCAAGAATGCATATATCAAGTCTAGCCATTCCATACCCAAAATGTGCTATATCATACATATAGCATTAAATTCCATTCATACATCATACATTTACATATTTAAATATGTTCATGGAGTTATACAGCATATACAATAAAAGATTACATCACATGCCACTCATATGGCTATATAATAGCAATTTTCCACACTTTGTTGTCAATCTTCATTCTCTAAGCTTGGTGGCTTCCATTTCTTAGCTCATTTGGTCCACCTAGACATGTTAGATATGTGAGGAGGAAGGGATGAGATTCTAAGAATTTCAATAGCTCTTCTCCCTTTCAATCATACATAAAAAATGCAAAACCAAGTCTAGAAATGCATGCATGACTATCATAGGGTATGTGATCATTCAAGAAGCATTCTTAGCATTCAAAGAGTCACATTATACATACATAGGCTTGCCAAGCAAGTGGTCTGATCTCTCCTATTCTCTTTAAGGATCTTGAACTTGCCTTACCCTTTTTCTTTAAGGCTTTGAACTAGGCGTTGCTCTTAAGAGACTCTTAGCTTTGTCTCAACCATTCTTAAGGGTTTTTGGTTTATCCTTACCATGGCTAGAGGGTTCTTAGCTTCACCACACTCAAGCAAACTAAAGCAAAGTAATAAGACATCATTTGAATGCATAAAACAACATCATGGTACCATGGCATATAAAATCATGCTAGAACACATTTTCATGGCTTAACACATACATACACACATTAAAAGACAAGATAACATTCATCCATGCATGAGAGAAAGGAGAGAGAGCTACCTTTGTTACAAATGCAAACTTTTTCTCTTGAATTTGGTTGCTCTTCCTTGGCCCCATGCACACAAGAAGATGGAGATTATTTCTCTTAGCCTAGACACATCATATGGAAGCCAATTATACTCTTGAAGCAAATTCTAAAGCCATACATTCACTAGAAAAGCTAGGTAGTTCATATAGCTCTTTTATGGTTTTATAATGCACTTAATGAAGCAACCTTAAGAAAACATCATCTTGGCAACATTCTCTCCATCCATTTATGATTCCTGCATCCATTTAAACGTCTTGGAGCCATCAAACAATTAAAACAAGGAGCTTAACTAGGTGTTGCTTCTTTAAGCCATAATATGGAACCTATGGTACCATCTCACTATCTATGGCTTCTAAAATTTTTCCAAGGCTTCCTTTTATCCTCTTCTATCATATATGACTCAAAAATAAGCTTGGAACAAATTAAAACTATCCCTAGGTGTTCCATCTAGCTTAGGCTGAGGCTAGGCTTCAAGGAAGTACCAAATGAATTTGCTTTGTTTTCTTGATGGAAGATGCATATGAGGAGCCTTCTAAGGATCTCAAGAGTTCATCTAAATACTCATTTATGCCTAGGAATTATTGTACCAAATCAGATTTTTGGTGGAGCACTTAAAACTCTAACTTTCTATCTTGAAATCTAATGGCTATTTAATTATTTCCTTTTCATATTCTTGTTCTCCTCCCTCATTTTCCTAAGATTTATCCTTGGTTTAGCTAGAAAATCAACCCCTCTTGGCTGGTCTTACATGGGGCGAAATGGAGAGAAGAAGAGCAAGGAAGATTAAGTTGGAAAATGGCAAAATACCTTGGTTTTCTTAGCTTTTCTTGCTTGTTTCTCACTTTGCTTGGCCTCCTTTCCTCAAATCCAAATTTTTCACCTCTGTTGTACCCTCCATATAGACCCAAAAACATCATTAAACCTATGAAAATAAAGAGGAGAAGAAGGAGAATCATTTGGCTAAAGAGAAAGCTTGAATTTTCATGAAATTTCCTACCTTTTTCTAGTTTTTTCTCCCTTCAAAATCTCCTCCTTTGGTGCACCTAAGAGCTGCCTTATTTCTCTGGTTTAAGGGTAGAAACAAGTCAGTCTAGAGATGGGGAGAAGAAGCATGAATAATAAAGAGGGCTTAAGAAGGTTCCATTTTCCAAAATTTCTAATTTTACCCTTCCATCTTAGCAGTTTTGTTTTGGATTCGTTTTAGCTCCTTTTTTAGAACTATCTTTTCCATCATAAAATTTAAGTTTTTAATTTTATAAAATACCTTTGAAATCTCTCAAATCGGAGCTAAAACCTTCCCGAAATAAACCCATCAAAGTTCAGGTTAACTGACGTTAGAAAAAGTCCACCAGAGGAGTTTCGACTGTCTCCGTGCTTCCCATAGTTTTAGGGCCTCTAAGAACCCTGAAAAATTCAAAACTTTCATTTAAAATGTCCTCCTGTGAGAAATCTAAAATTTGATCAAAATTACAAAATTGCCATTACATTTCATAACTGCTTCTTTAAATTCTGTCTGGCCATTTTAGCCTCCTTTTTAGGGTACCTATAGCCTTGACTCATCATTATTTGAGGTCTAGAATATTATTCTAATTTTATTGGACCTCAAATCACTCTATTTGGGGGACTTTCTTTTGTATCCAGTGAATTTAGTACGTTTACAGAGAAACCATATGCTATGTTTCTCATGTTTTCTCTCGTTTTCAAAGAATCGGATATTACGGTATCTCCTTTGTTGAGATTAAGCTAAGAAGATATCTCTTAGATTCTCACTCTCAAGTACATCAAGCCAATTTTGATATCTAAGTAAACAATCCTTAGATATCTGAGACATTTGAACTCTAATTTCTCTTATAACATCATTAGAGACTTAGGCATCTTTGATCTTATCCTTAAGATCACACTTAATCCTAAGCTCACTCAATAAAAGACTACAAGGATGTAAGGAGATGGAATGATTTAGGTCCCTTAAATCCTCAATCAACTTATATTCCCAAACATCATTATTGCCGTATTAATGGACTTCCTACTCAAGGCATTTGCAAAATCACTTTTGCCTTGCCTAGATGATACTTAAAAGTAAAAGCATTGTCTTTTATTATAACTAAATTTTGTAGAGTAATATAGTCCTTAAAGAATGAAAAGAAATATTTAAAAAGGGATTCACAATGAAAAAAGAACTAGTCAAGACTGAAAGAGACGATTTAGGCCAAGTTAAGGGAAAAATTAGAGATTTAGAAAACATGAGAAATGAGTATCCATCATCACAATATTATAAAATAACACTAGTAAATTAATCAAATGAGCTTGGTTTGGCTAAATCCCTGATGGTATGCAAATTAGGATACCTAGTAGCAATATTTTTTACTAAAATTTTTATATTATTTTAAGTCATTGTAACCTCTAAGTAGATATTTTTAATGAAGAGGAAAGTCTAAAATTTGATATGGGTTGTTAGGTTTCTAAAAAGATTGAAAAATGAGTTCAAACAAAGAAATTAAAATGTAGAGGCGAAATCAGTATTTTGGAAATTATTATAAAACCCTAGATTATATATATATGGCATTCCCTTCATCTTCCCCCTTCACTTAACCAACTTTGTGCAACTTCTAAGACCTCTCATGGTGGTATTAAGAAGGGAGGAGAGAGAAGGAAAAGAAAACCAAGATAGGTAAGAAAATATGTCAAATTTTGTTATGAAATTTCTTCTACTCCTTATGCTCTCTGATAATTGCTAATTTTCATATATTTTTCCTCTTCTAATTAGGCATTTTGATTATAAATTTTAGCTTAAAGGACTTCAATTGGAGGATAATTGAGTTTATTGACCATTTTTGTAGTTTAGGAATTAAATTACAAAATTATTGGTTTTAATGCATAAATTTGTTTAAATAATTTTGTAAGATTGTTCCTACTTAATTGTCTCCATTGTTTTTATGTAGACTTTGAGCAAATTAAATCTCAATGTTGGAGAAAATATGGAAGGTTAATTGGAGAAGAAAATTGCCACGAGCCACTTCATCCTTAGTGCACCCACTCTTCCTCCATTCTCACGTGGCACCTCACCATATACACTTACACTTAATCTCCTAGAACCAGCCATTACACTTCCACCCACTAGAACAGAGCAAGAAAATGAAGAAGAGAAGAGCAAAACAGAGTATGCAAAGAAATGAAGGAAGGTACAAAGCATGTGGTTAGCTTTTGTGATTCAAGAAGAAGCTTGTGAGCTAAAGTGAGTTGAATGAATGAAGGGAAGAGCTAGAACAGAGCTGGAAGAAGCTAGGTTTCATGCTTGAGAGGAAGCTCACAAGAGCTGAATCATGTGGAAGAGCTTGGGTTGAAGATAAAGCCTTGAGCTCGAGTTCTACATGCATGTGAGCAAAACAGAGGAGAAATGAACTAGCCAAGTGGAAATTACATAAAGAGCATGATACAATATCAGTAGGCATGCCCATTGAAGCACTACAAGTTCGAGAAGCCCTCAACCATCAAAAAACCCAAATCATTCAAAAGCCTATAATTCAGACCCAAATGGCTCACGAAAGGATGGCATATGCTCAAAAGGCCCAAATTGTGTTAGTATATGTCCAAAAATCTTAAGCAACTCAAAATAATATCTATGTTGGACGTCGGCCCAAGTTTAGAGCCCAACATCCATATTTGATCAATATCTCTTTAAATATGCAAAAGTGGAAGTCCAAGTGGAAGCCCAATTTTCTAAGAAGAGTCCATGGGGAAAATAAAGTCAATATCCAATATGTTAAAAGCCCAATACAGTTATACACAAACAAGAGGAGTGCTAAGGCCCAATTGGAGTCCAATATCAAGAAATTAAAAATCATGTGTCAACCATGTGATTTTTTTAGATGCAAGACCCACTAGGAACATGCCCTAGAGAACCTTCAACAATTCGAAACTATGCCCGGGATCGGCTAGAAACAAGAATGTTGGTCAAAGGAAAGACCCTAAGAGAACTTGTCTCTTAAAACCCTAGCCTCAAGACGCCACAAAGGAAGACCAATCCTTTGATAAGTCACGTGTACTCTCAGAAAACACAAAGAAGCAAAAGCCTCACAAAGTATTGAATAATACTCAAATTTATTCATTCATTCATGATCTTCTAAAATAGAGTACAATAGGGGGCCTTTTATAGGCAAAATTTCTAAAAGACTTAAAATCTTAATAAAACTAAAACTCTAAAATATGATTAGAAATATTTTAAATAATGCCTAAAATCAAGGAACAAGATTAGGATATTAATTTTAACTTAATCTCCTAGGTAAGCTCCTTGACCAAGTCTAAAAAAATAATAAAATAATAAAAAACGAAATTCAAAAAGACTCCTAGTCAAAACTAATTAGCTCTTTTAAATAGTTCACATGGAATGCTCATGCTTCATTAAAAAAATCACATGGTTGACACATGATTTTTAATTTCTTGATATTGGACTCCAATTGGGCCTTAGCACTCCTCTTGTATGTGTATAACTGTATTGGGATTTTAACATATTGGATATTGACTTTAGTTTCCCCATGGACTCTTCTTAGAAAATTTGGCTTCCACTTGGACTTCCACTTTTGCATATTTAAAGAGATATTGATCAAATATGGATGTTGGGCTCTAAACTTGGGCCGACGTCCAACATAGATATTATTTTGAGTTGCTTGAGATTTTTGGACATATACTAACACAATTTGGGCCTTTTGAGCATATGCCATCCTTTCGTGAGCCATTTGGGTCTGAATTATAGGCTTTTGAATGATTTGGGTTTTTTGATGGATGAGAGCTTCTCGAACTTGTAGTGCTTTAATGGGCATGCCTACTGATATTGTATCATTCCCTCCCTCTTTGAAAAGATTCGTCCTCGAATCTTCGCCATCAGGTGGTTTCTTAAGAAGTAAATCTAGGCAATCACAACTCTTTTCAATGCTAGTTAAAGATGAGGATCCATTGGGTGGCTTCTTTGAAAACAAATCTTCACATATCTGTAAGGAGCTAGAACCAACAATAGGCAAAGATGGGTTAAGATTGTTAGTAGATAAATAAAGATCCTTACACACATTCACAACCTCTCTTTTTTCATCAAACAAGCTCACACTCATGCTTTCCTCACTTTTCTCATAACTCTCTAGCTCTTTCTTTTCACTCATACTCTTTTCTTTTTCAATCTCTTCTTTTTCTCTCTCTAACTCATGTTCTCTCTCTTTTTCTTTTTCTTTCACTAACTCATGTTCTCTCTCTTTTTCTTTCATTTTGTATGCTTGTACTATTCTCATTTGATCCTTATAAGCATCCATAGGATTAAGAGGTACTAATACATAATTTTTTTCATTGAATACAAATGAATAGCAATAGCAATATCTGTGCTGACGCTTAACATATTTAGCTTTTCTAACATGTTTCCATGGTTTACCAAGCATAATATGTCCCTCATACATAGGAGCCACATCACATAGCACTTTATCATAATATTTACCAATGGAGAAAGAAATCAAAACTTACTTATTAACCTTAAATTCAACACTACCCTTCAACAAGGTATAGGGCCTAGGATGCTTTATAGTATGCAAGTTTAATTTCTCAACAAGTAAGGTACTAGCAACATTTACATAGCTACTATTATCAATAGCCATGCTGCACACTTTCTCTTTGATAAGGCATCTAGTATGGAAATCAGGGAATGACTTTTCCTTATCTTGTCTTGTAGAGTTGGAGTTGGATTGGAATGCATCTAACCATGCACAAGATTACTTGAATTGCTCTTTGTTAACCTCTTCAAGGAATTTGTACTCATTAGACATCTTGTCACCTAAAAAGTTAGTCAACGAAGAAATAGGACCTCACACACTTTTCTCACGTGTTTACACTCAAAAGATGATAAGTTCACTCGTGTTTAACTCTCTTTTTGGCTTTTTCTTTAATGTGTAATTGCTCTCTTGCCTTTTACCACAACAATTTGCTTCTTACAAGTGTTCTAAGCAAGTCACAAGCAAATCAAAAGAAAAGATTAGACTAGTGGCAATAAAAAAAAAACTAGAATCGTAAAATGCAAATTCTCAAAGTAGCAAACAAAGAAGAAAAAGAGGTGTGTAACAAAAAGGGAAGGAGGAAAGAGAAAAAAAAAAGGAGGAAGGGGAGGTTTGGATGGCTTGGAAGGAAGGAGAAGAAAAGGGAAAATCTAAAAAAAATAGGAAACTTTAAGAATAGGAAACTACTTGGGAAATTAGAAAACCAACTTTAAGAAAATATGAAAATTAGGAAATTAACTCAAATTAGGAAATTGACTCCAATTAGGAAACTAACTCTAATTAGGAAATTGATTTCAATTAGGAAACTAACTCCAATTAGGAAATTGATTCCAATTAGGAAACTAACTCTAATTAGGAAATTAACTCCAAACTTTTGAATTTGCACAACTTGCAATTTCCCTTTTTTTCAATTTTTTTTCGAATTCTTTTTTGAATTTTTTTTTGAATAAAGATGGAGGTACACAATAATGGAAGAAGGAAGAAGATAGAAGACAAAGATGAAGATGAGAAGATAACGCAAATGGAAGGATAGAAGGTATGAAGAACAATGGTAGGAAAACACAAAGATATACCTTATACTAGCAAACCAAAGCTCTGATACCAAATGATGCGAGACCCACTAGGAACATGCCCTAATGAACCTCCAACAATTCGAAACTTTGCCCGGGACTGACTAGAAAACAAGAATGTTGGTCAAAGGAAAGACCCTAAGAGAACTTGTCTCTTAAAACCCTAGCCTCAAGACGCCACAAAGGAAGACCAATCCTTTGATAAGTCACGTGTACTCTCAGAAAACACAAAGAAGCAAAAGCCTCACAAAGTATTGAATAATACTCAAATTTATTCATTCATTCATGATCTTCTAAAATAGAGTACAATAGGGGGCCTTTTATAGGCAAAATTTCTAAAAGACTTAAAATCTTAATAAAACTAAAACTCTAAAATATGATTAGAAATATTTTAAATAATGCCTAAAATCAAGGAACAAGATTAGGATATTAATTTTAACTTAATCTCCTAGGTAAGCTCCTTGACCAAGTCTAAAAAATAATAAAATGATAAAAAACGAAATTCAAAAAGACTCCTAGTCAAAACTAATTAGCTCTTTTAAATAGTCCACATGGAATGCTCATGCTTCATTAAAAAAATCACATGGTTGACACATGATTTTTAATTTCTTGATATTGGACTCCAATTGGGCCTTAGCACTCCTCTTGTATGTGTATAACTGTATTGGGCTTTTAACATATTGGATATTGACTTTAGGTTCCCCATGGACTCTTCTTAGAAAATTGGGCTTCCACTTGGACTTCCACTTTTGCATATTTAAAGAGATATTGATCAAATATGGATGTTGGGCTCTAAACTTGGGCCGATGTCCAACATAGATATTATTTTGAGTTGCTTGAGATTTTTGGACATATACTAACACAATTTGGGCCTTTTGAGCATATGTCATCCTTTTGTGAGCCATTTGGTTCTGAATTATAGGATTTTGAATGATTTGGGTTTTTTGATGGATGAGGGCTTCTCGAACTTATAGTGCTTCAATGGGCATGCCTACTGATATTGTATCAGAGCAGCTGCATGAGGAAGCACAATCTGAGTTGAACGTTGAAGCAACAATCATGTGGAGAACACACAAAAGCAGCCAACGTGGAAAGATCATCGAGTTGAAAGGAGCTTAGGCAGCTCTCATGTAAGCTACATGAGTTGAATGAAGGAAGTAGGGGCACGAGATCTTCCCTCGAGCTTGGGTAGAAAAGAAGTGAAGAACCATGCTGCATGAATGAGAAACACAAGGAAGGAATGCTACGAGGTAAAATGAGCTGAAACGATGGAGAAGCCATGGGTTTTAAAGGGTTCCAGCAAGAAAAATGAGTAGACGCTACGGGTTTAAAGGAACAAAGAAGAATGCAGCTCCAGAACAGCAAAATGCACAAGGCCAGGCAAAAATAACGTGGAGAAACACACATGTAGCTCTGAAGTCAAATAAGACACTCCTAATAAGCAAGCCATGGTTTAAGTAAGGAGAAGGAAGCTCAATGTGGGCAGAACAGCAACTCGTGTGAACAATAGCTATGTGAGAAACTCGAGCTGGAGAATGCAAAAATGAAGCCACGAGGTTATGAAGCTGCATGGAGGAACACGTGAGAAGTTGATGTGGATTGCTACGGGTTGAACGTGTGATACAAAAAGAAAAGTAAGGAGCAGCTGGACAAAGTAGAAACACAAGAGAAGGAGTTAAGGTTTTCAAAAGTGGAATGAGCTGGGAGGAATTAAACTCGGGCAGAATGTGATGAAAGCTCGAGCTACTGGTTGTAGAAGCATGAGCTGGGCTGGAGAAGAACAGCAGAGCATGAGAAGAAGGAAGCTACGAACTAAAGCTTGCATGAGCTGGGAGAACTAGCTACGAGTTAAAGGAGAAGGCTGGAGCTGAGGAGTATGGCTGACGCGTTTTAACGAAGCTTGCATGAGCTGGATTTAGCTACAGGCCAAAGAAGTAAAATGAGGCGGCACATGAACGTGGAGCTGAGCACGTGGAGTTTAAAGAAGAATGACGTGGAGATGACGTGGTTTTGATGAGTCTGAATTGAAGAAGCTAACGGTGAGAGAGCTGGAGATTAATTTCACTGTGGGCTGACGTGGATTAACGAAAGCGTGAGCTGGGAGAAGAAAATAAAACACGTACAGCATGAGGCATTCAGGAAGAAAAATGCAAGCGAGTGAGCTGAGGGGCACGTGATTCATTAAGGAAAAAAAAGCGCTGAAGCATTGAGGAAAAGAAAAAAAATGTGACCTGAACATGAAAAAGAGGAGCTGTGAGCTGGGGGAGGCGCACTGGAACGTGAAAACGCGAAAGCTCCAGGGAAAGGTTAATTAATCCATTTCTCCATGGCTGAAGCTCTGATCATCAATTTTCTTTCGATTAAACTCTCCATGGCAACTTGAATCATCCTTGGTGGCTAGCTGAAGCTTGGAAACTCCTAGCTACAAATTTGAGCTCTACATTTTCTCACCGAATTGGATAAAAATTCCTTACTCAATCTTTTAATTTCAGCATTATTTCTATGTTAATTTAACTAAGTTTAGCTTATTAATTTAGGAATTTAATTGCTGGAAATTACTGGATTAGTTGATTTGTGGATTGAGTATAATTTGATGATTGGAATTCTAATTGTGATCATTACATGTTTGTAAAAATTCCAGAATTAGTGCTATACAAATTACTTTTAATTTCTTCTTAATTTTAGGCCAATTGATACAATGGTTATTGGATTAAGTGGCTAGAATTTCTGTGCAATTAATTATTTGAGGAATTAATTAATCTAATTGGTTAATTAGCAGCTTAAGTGGATTGTGCAGTAGAGTTTATTGATCAATTAGGATTGGTTATAGTGTGTTCTTATTCTTAATTCAATTAATTAAGTTTTCAAGCTTTCTTGTGGTTGCAAATTCCTTGAATAATTGATGAATTGAATCTTGGATGATTATTCAAGAGCCTTTATGGGGAATACACTAAATAGCAAGAACTTAAATCCAAATTTGGTAAACTAAAAAGGGCAAGGATAATTGAATTTTAGGGAGTTCATCCAAAGGCTAGCTACCACATTTTCTTGATTGTTCACTTCACTTTAGTCTTAAGTTTTTGATTCTTGTCATTTAAAATTTAGTTCAATTAAATTCTAGCATTTCAAAACCCCCTAAACAAGTTCCAATTTAGTAATACTTGGAATACTCTTTCATAAACAAATTGAGGCACAAACTCCTTGGGAAATGACCTAGGTTGCACCATTATCTATAGAATTCATTTTGCTTCCTAGTTTTATTTAAGATTGTGCGACACAATCGTCACTCTCTCTCATGGTGGCTTTGGTTTCTCAAAATGGTGAAGTTTGTGGCTATTATATTAAGTGAAAAAGCTCATATGAAGAAGCCAATTACACCAAAAGAAACTCTATCAAAAGCTCATCAAAACAAGGTATGATTCAAGCCAGGAAAAGTTATATTCTTAGAACCCTAGCATGTTGATGTGTTAGCCAAGAGAGAGAGTGAGGGAAGTGAATATGTATTTGATGAAAAATTGGTGTAATCAAGGGTTTAGAAAGGTGAAGAGCAAGAATATGCTAAGAGATTAACCTAGAAACAAAAAAATTCATTTTTAGTTCATAAGGGTTTGGTTTGGCCTTTAGCAATTTAAAGCCTTAGGAGGATTAGTTGATCCCTATAATATCATAATTGAACTATAAATGAATTATGGGTATCTTAAACTACTTAAATTCCCTATAAAACTAACAAAAATTCTAAGATTGGGCTAGCAGTGATAGTCTTGCTTGAGAGGAAGAAAGAGCACCTAAGGAAGTTTTTAATTTAGTCTCATGGTTTAAGAGGCTTAATGGAGTAATATAAAGGCTAGATGAACCATTGGTTGGGCAAGAAAAAGAGATTTGATGATGTTGACATTATGGTTCCATGGAAACCTTAACTTTCCCTATGAATGGAATAAGTCATATGGCTAAGTTTTTGGACTTGTTTTAGCCATGAAAAGTAAGTAAATTGAGATAGACAAATGATGGAATTACTACATGAAATTTGGCAAACAAAATGAATCATCTTGAAACGCTTAAAGTAATCTAAATCATACTTTAAGTCCTAATATGCACAGGCATTGCTAGAATGAAACTTAATATGTCCTAATTGGCTATTTCATACCTTAATTGGTATGCCTAGCCAAGTAAGTGGAACCACAAGAAAATATGCATGTGAGGTTGTGTAATCAAGAGAAGGAGGACCAGGAAATTGATTGAATTTGCTTGATAAGGTAGCTTTTCCTTAATTCTTATATATATATGATTAGTAACTTTTTCTTCATTCTTATATATATGGTTGGTTTACTTGAGTATTTTGATTGCTTGTATATATTGCTTGCAATTTTTTATCTTGTTGATTGTTTGAGTAGATTATACAATTGCATGAGACCTACTTGGGATTTATGAGTGGGGTGGCTCTGATGTTGGGTGAGGCTAGGGAAATGAGTATGGAATTGCTTTTACTTAAGTGAAGGAAACCCCTATAGCATGGATTTGCTCTCTCCTATATGGATTAGCTATGATTGCATAATATACATGCTTGTTTCCATGTGCTTAAGTGAACCATATGTGTGTTTGAATAAACTCTAACTATTAGAACTCTTTGAATCTCATATTTCCTTATCTCTACTAACCATGACCAAGTGAAACTTACAAAAGAGAATGAAGAGGCAAGGGCCTAGAAAGGTGAAATCCCATAAATGTGTAGCCTAGGACTTAGTGTCATGTATATGAATATGTAAATTTATATTTTGATGTAATGTAATAGCAGTATATGTAAAAGTGTTAGACTATGATTTTGTGACCCATGGATACACATATGAGATATTGGAACATGATTTACCATATGGAAATCCATGTGGTTTACATGCATACTTTCATGTGGAGTAGTGAATTTTAGATGCAAGGCAATTTTTATACAATGAACCATTGCTATATGATGCATGTATGGATTGAAATTTGCTTATGGCAAGAGATGGCATATTAGAGTTCATTTGGTGCATTTCGGAACCAAGATTTTGACCATTTGAGCCATACAATGTCTTTTTACCCTTACTTACCTTAATGACTGAATTTGGAGCTAAAATTCAGTGAGCATTTAGAGGATATTTGGAACTTTCTATAGAGCCAAAGCTTGTAATTTTTGAAACTTAATAGAATATTCGTCAAACTTCAAAAGTTAGCCCCAAAATACTATAATGGTATTGGACTATTCATACTATCTAGATCTAGTTTTCATGTTCTTTGAGGAAACAAATGGATTTATTTTTACCTAAAATTTTTATAATAGAAATAACGCATAATTTGCCTCAATTGGAGTTATGTAGCTTAAGTTATGAATTTTTAAAATCGATGCTTTATAATGTGTTTTATGGCCTAAATGAACAAATGACCAATTTTATAGGTTTAAGCTCTATATATATTTTAACTTGGATGAAACTAAACAAATAAGCATGAATTTATGAGATGGAATTGTAATGTCCGATTTTTGTAAAAACGATGAAAACTGATACGTTTTAAAATTAAATCCTCTGAAACGAATTAGTTAAAGTCCAAAAAAATTAGACTAATGATCTAGACATCAAGTAATGAAAATAGGAGGCTAAAGGCCCCCTGAAATAGAGGCTAAAGTAACCAGACAGAATTTAACGAAATAGCTACGTAATGTAATGACATTTTCGTAATTTTGGGCAAATTTTAGAATACTTATAGGAGGGCTTTCTAAATAGAAAAATTAAGTTCTCCAGGGTTTTCAGAAGCCCTAAAAACCATTAGAAGCCCCGGGATAGTTAAAACCCCTTCGATGTATGTTTTCTAATATCAGTTGACCTAAACTTTGACTTTTTTGTTTGGGAAGGTTTTAGCTCTAAATTGAGTAGTTCCAAAGATATTTTATAAGATTAAAGACTTAAATTTTATGATAGAAAAGATGATTATAAAAAAAAAAGCTAAAAAGGACTAGAAAAGAAAATACCAAGTTTACAGGACATAAATGAAATTTTCTTGAAACAACTTCTAAACCCTACCTATATATATGGTGCGCCCCACTCTTCTCATTTGGATAGTTTTATTTCTTCCCTAAAATAGAAGAGACCTAGGGAGAGTGGCACATAAGAGAAGGAGAGAGGAAGAGCAAAAACAAGGCAAGAAAGGTATGTTTTCCATGGAATTTCCTAGTCTTCTCTTTAGCAAACTTGCTTTCCTCCTTGTCCTCCTTCTTTTTGTGGATTTGCTGATGTATTTGGGTCTATTTTGAGGTCAGACTAAGGGGGAAATTTTGAATTTCAACAGGAGAATCCAAGCAAAAGAAGAAGCATCCAAGAAAGGCTAGGAAAACAAGGTATTTTGCTACTTTCATGCTTGATCTTCCTTGTTCCTCTTCTTGAGTTTTTCATCCCACATATGGACAGCCAAGAGGAGTTGAAATTTTAATCAAACCAAGGATGAATCTTAGGAAAATGAGTGAGGAGAATAAGGATATGCAAAGGAAACAAAGAAAAAACCATGAAATTGTAAGATAGAAAAGTTAGGGTTTTAGTTGCACCTTGGTTTGTAAGATGAGTTCTAGGAATAAATTAAGGTGTTTAAGAGTTCTTATGAGTTTTTAAGACATGAAGAGAGCCTCCCACATGCTTCTTCCACCAAGGAAATCAAAAGAACTCCATTGGTGCCATATAAAGTCATAGCCTCAGCCTAGCATGAAAAGAGCACCAAGGGAGTGCTTTAATTTCTTCCAAGCTTGGTTTTGTATCATATATTATGGGAAAGGATGAGAGAAAGCCTTGGAAAAATTTTAGGAAGCCTAGGAAGTGAGATGGTAGCATAGGTTCCATATTATAACTTAAAGAAGCAACATGTAGTTAGGCTCCTTAAATTAATTGGATGATGGCTCTAGGAGGCTTAAATGGAGTCAAGAATCATAAATAGATGGAAAGAATGGAGACAAGGTCATGAATTATTAGTGTTGCTCCATTAGGTGCCTTATGGAACCATAATTGAACCATATGAGCCATCTAGCTTTTCTAGTATATGTGTAGCTTTAGAAATTATCCCAAGAGTGTAATTAGCTTCTAGATGATATGTCTAGTGTAACATTATAAATTCTAGTTCATTTTGTAACATTCATAAGCTTCACATCATCATTGCCATGAGAGCACATGAAAAAGGGACTGAAAATAATGGGTTTATTTGTGTTGCGTCATACTTAAAAATTGTAATCGGTGTCACGTGGACCGTGTGAGCTCATGCTATACATTCTCATATTTAATTACATCAAAAAAACTCATTTGCATCACAAAATTATGCCCACAACTCATAGAAACCGAAATGAAGCATGAAATGAGCTTGTTTAAGTTCGGCCAAATTTGCTCCATTTTCTGACCAAAATTTGAAAAATCATAACTAAATCTAGAAAAAATTGAAATCATACAATCTTGGTTATTCTGAGAAGCTATGGATGTCTACTTCACACTAAAAATATGCCCAGATTATAACATCCATCACAAAGGATTTTTGACATCCAAAATGGTACAAAGGTCAGACTGAATTCTGGAACTGTCACAGAATTCTGCAGAAAACTTTGAAAATGTCTAATTAATTTCAAAAAAATACAATCTATGCAACTGGTACCAATATGGAAATCTATGGATGTTAACTAGAGAGAAAAAATATCTCTAGATCAGTTCATCAAGCCCATACTTTGGAATTCAATGAAACAGTACCTTTGGTCGGGCAAAATTATTGATACTAGATAGAAATTTCAAAAATTCATTTCTCCCTCTCTAGTCCAAATGAGCTTCTTCCAGTTGTTATGAGTCACTGTGAATGTCTAGTTTTTGTGTATAAAATTGTGGCAATTGGACCTCATTTGAGCCTTGTGTGACAGAAAATAATTTTCGGACCAAATGAATAGTGCAGCAACAGACACCATGAAAATTGTCAACTTTGAAAAATCATCAAATATTCTATAGACCTCCGAAAATTATGATCTTTAGCTTCTCAAAAAAATCTTAATGAGACATAATTTCATGCCAAATTTCAGATCATTACTAACTCATTTGGCTAAAAAGTGATATAGGGTTCCATTATGGTCAATTTTGGCTCCATGTAGGGTACCAAAGTTGCCAAATGGATTTCCTTTAGTTTTGGCACCTTTTGGGCAAGTCTCAAAGTACATTTAAGACTTATGTAAGCTGCCCAAATGGTCCCAAACCTCATGCATCTCATTTTGGCCATTCAACCCATACTTATGCACATTTCCATCAAACTCTCAAATTGCATACTTGGGCATTACATACTCAAATTGTATTCTAGAGCTCATACATCATATCCATACATTTAAACATCACATAACATCATATTTACACATATCTCAAGGGTCATAGACCATTTACAACACAATATACATCATGAAACTTCATTATGGTTCCAAAATGGCAAAAGCTAAATATATGGTTGTCAATCTTCTTTCTTCATTGTTGTTGGCTCCCATTGCTATAACCACTTGGTCCACCTAGCATTTTAGAGTATTGGAGAGGAGAGAATGAGATTCAAAGAATCCCAATAGCTCATCTTCTATTTAATCATACATAATATGTGCAAAGCAAGCTTTACAAATGCATGCATGGAGAAAATAGAAGTCATGGACATTTAAAAAGCAAGCTTGGCATATGAACAAATCATACAAGACATTCAAGAGCTCACCAAGTATTTGGATTGGCCTCACATTTCTCCTCATGGATTTTGGACTTGCGTCACCCATTCTTTGAGAGCTTTGGACTCAACCATACTCTTGGGAGGCTACTTTGCTTTTGGGAGACTCTTTACTTTGTCTCAACTAAGATCAAGGGTTCTTGGCTCTTCCTTACCATGGTGAAGAGTTATTGGCCTCTCCACACTCAAGCAAACTCAAACAAACATCATGTATTCATTTGGAAACATAACATGGCATCAAGAATCATGGCATATAAAGGCATGCTAGCATACTTTTCATAACTTGAAAATATACATACACACATTCTAACACAAGCTAAACACACATCCATGCATGAAAGAAGGTGGAGAGAGCTACCTTGGAAGCAATTACACACTTTTTTCTTAAGTCTTGAGTCCTCTCCCTTGACCTCACACACCCAAGAAGGTGGAGATCATTTCTCTTGGCCTAGACACACCAAAAGAAACATGAATTACTCATGGGAATAAGCCTTGGCATTATACACACTTTACATGATGCTACTTTGGTTTATGGCTCCATTATGCTTCCATAAGGCACTTAATAAAGCAACTACAAAAATTCATGATCTTGGCTCCCTTGTCTCCTTTAATCTATGATTCTTGACTTCATTTAGACTCTTTGGAGTCATCACACAATCATTTTAAAGAGTCTAGCTAAGAGTTGCTTCATTATACTACATTATAGAGCCTACACTTTCATCTCACAATCTATGGCTTCTAAATTTTTTTTCAAGGCTTCCTCTCATCTTCTTCCATCCTACATGACTCAAAAATAAGCTTGAAATAAATTAAAACTTCCCCTTGGTACTCTTTCTAGCCTAGACTGACATTATGGAAGCATTTGGGGTTCAAGGGATTTTCAATTTTTCCTTGATGGGAGAGTCACTTGGGAGGCTTCCTAGAGGTCTTAGAAGCTCAATTAAACACTTACATAGCCTAAGAAATTCATGAATCAAAACAGATTTTACAAACTCTTCAAGAATCCTACACTTTGCTAACTTGAGATTTAATGGCTTTTACTTAGTTTTCTTTGCATATTCTAAATTCCCATACCCTAATTCATGTGATTCATTCTTGGTTTGGCCAGAAATTTAATCCCTCATGGCTGGTCTGACATGGGGGGAATTGAAGATAAGAGGAGCAAGGAAACCTAAGCTTAGGAAGTAGCAAACTTTGGATTCATGGTTTTCTTGGTTTGTTCTTCACTTGGCTAGCCTCCCCTCACCAAATCTGAAAATTCCACCTCTGTTATGCCCTCAAACAGATTTAAAAATACCATTAAACCCATAGAAATAAGGAGGAGAAAGAGGAGAAGTGACTTGCTAAGGAGAAAGCTAGATTTTCCATGGAATTTCCTACCTTTTCTTGGCTTTTTTCTCCCTCCAAGAATGCTCCTTCTTGTGCACCTAAGAGAACTGATTCTCCTTTCTATTCTAGGCAGAAGAAAGATGGTGGAAAATGAGGACAAGGGAGGGCATGAGAAAGAGAGAGTATTAAAAGTAAAAGAATTCCAAAAATTCACATTTCATCCCTCGTTTTTGGCATTTTCGTTTCTAATTCGTTTAAACTCCTTTTTGAGAACCGTCTTCTCCATTATGAAATTTAGGTTCCCAATTTAGTAAAATGCCTTTGGAATCACTCAAATCGAAGCTAAAACCTTCTCAAACAAATCTGTCAAAATTCGGGTGCACCAACATTGGAAAACATCCACCGGAGGAGATTTAATTATCCTGGGGCTTCCCATGGTTTTCAGGGCCTCTAAGAACCTTGAAGAACTCAAAAATTTCATTTAAAAAGCCCTCCTATAAGTGTTTCAAAAAGTGTCTATATTTACGAAAATGCCACTGGCTTTTCGACAAATTTTTCAAATCACTCCGGCCCTGGTTCCTAGACAACTCAAGGCTCAAATTCTCATTTTTCATTATTTAAAATTTTATCCTAATTTTAGTTGGCCTCAATCCCTTCTATTTCTGGGACTTTCTTTTGTATCTAGCCCATTACTGACGTTTACAGAGAAATTGAACATCGCGTTTCTCGCGTTTACAGAGGGACTGGATATTACATCTAGGCCAAAGGAATCAAGTCTCACATCCTTATAAGTGTGTGGCCAAGGGAGAGGAAGCATTTTCAAAAGGAAAAGTGTGCATTTGTAACCAAGGTTGCTCTTTCTTCTTTCTCTCATTCATAAGTGGCTGTTTATCTTGTCTTTGAATGTTTGTGTGTATGTTTAAAGCCATGAAAGATGTTTTATCATGTATCTATATATCATGGTACCATGATGCCTTGTTATACACATAAATGATGTTTTATGAACATGTTTTGGTTTGCTTAAGTGTCGTGCAGCCAAAAGTCCCTTAGGCAAGGTGAGGATGAGCCAAAAACCCCCAAGATGGGTGAGACAAAGCCAAAAGTCTCTAAAGAGTGAAGCTTAGTCAAAAGTCCCTTAAGAAAATAGGTGAGGCAAGTCCAAAATCCCCAAAGAGAATGGGTGAGGCTAAACCATTTTCTTGGCAAGCCTATGTATGTTTTATATGACTTCTTGAGTGCAAGAAATGTCTCATGTATTATTATACACTCCATGATATCCATGCATGCATTTTTAGACTTGAATTTGCATCCTTTATGTATGGTTGAAATGTAGAAGAGCTATTGTGATTCCTAGAATCTTATTTCTTTCTCCCCATTGTCTAACATGTCTTGGTGGACTAAGTAAACCAAGGAATGGAAGACACCAAGTTTGAAGAAGAAAGATTGACAAGAAAGTGTGTTATTTTGTTCACTTTGTAACCATTTTGATGGCATATGATGTAATCCTATGATGAATATGTTGTATAACCATTTGAACCCATGTAATTACATAAATACTTGATGTATATATGAGATTTGATGCCATGTGAATGTTGCAGCAACTTTTTGACATTGAATGACAAGATGAAGCTTGTATGATCTTGTGTATACCTTAGGGTGAGAGTCTGAGTTTATGAAATCTGAGTTTGTGCACCTTTGAGACATGTTTAATAGACTATTTTGGTGCTTTTCCACGTGCTTAAGTGGCCATGAAAGCCTTGGAAGCAAATTTGACCCTTTTGAGACCCTTTAAGAAGCATAAAAGAGCCATTTTGGAGCCCTATGGCATAATCTAACCAAAAGAATGAATTTCCTCATGAAATTTTGCATACATATAGATCATATATAGATATTTTTGGGAAGCTAAAGACCAGATTATTTGGGGTTTTGTGGAATTAATTATGAATTTTTAAAGTTTTCAAATTTTAGCTATTTTGGTATGGTTACTATTCATATGGTCAGTTTCTTCTCTTATGTCGTTCAAGGAACAAATGGTATTCAATGCTCATGAAATTTTACAAATGTAAATTAGACATAATAAGATTTCTATGGCCAGTAAGATCATCCCAATTGGATCTTTGAGCAGCGAGATATAAATTTTTAAAGTTCTATGTCAGTACCAATAGTGCTAGATGAGTTTGGGTATTGTTCTATCGATTTCCAGTGGCTAGACATTCCTGTTTTGGTATGAAATTATTTTTAACATAAATTAGACACCTATAGCTTTCTAGAAAAGTATAGTTTTCTTGGTTTCAATTTTTTTTAGAATTATTTATAATTTTCCAAAGTTCATGACAGAAACTTGGCACACCAATTCGAGGTTACATGCTATTTTTATGTATATGGTTCATGAGCTCGATTATTTGGCCACATTTTGAGATAGTTTTGAGTTGTATGTGTGTAATTAAATAGGATAATGAGATGGATGAGTACACATGGTCCATGACACATGAAATGAAAATTTTATCCATGACGTAATGGAAAAATAATCTATTATTTTAATTGATTTTCCTTAAGAATTTATGGTATTCAAGGAAGTATGTCTAGAAATGAAATGAGATAGGCTAGATGAATATGGTGTTACACTTTATTGGTATCATAGCAAAGGTTCAGGCACTTTGATGTGGGTTATGGCTTGTGAATATGACTTTGCCTTTGTATATGAGTTTATTTTAGATGAATTGAGTGTGATGGTGGTGAGTATGTTTCTATATGATGCTAAAGTTTGCTAATGATGTTTCAGAATAATGGTGAATGTAACACTATAAATTCTAAGACTCAACTCATGCAATTTCCAATGCCATATCTAGCTTGCCTCATGCTATTTCTAGGTCTTATTTCATGCATTGCACAATGAAGCAAGAAAGATAGCATTATATATAATGAATATACTTGCATTATGTCATGGATAAATTTTTCTTTCGAAGTTCCATGGGCCATATGGACTCATCCATCTCATTATCATATTTAAATATACAATTACAACATATAAAAAGCTCAAGAAATGGTCTATACCACGAGCAAAGGGAGTAGATACACAAAACACACTAGTGCAGCCTTATACTTGTTTTCTAGATTCAATGCTTGAACTTTGAAAAATCATAACTAATTATAAAAAAATTGAAATTAGGCACACTATACCATTTAGGAAAGCTAAAAATTTCTAATTTATGTTAAAAATAAATTCAGACCAAACAAAGGCTGCTAGGCATCGAAAACTGATGGAATAATACCAGAGGTCGACTATCATCCCTAGTATTGATCTCCAAGTTCAAATTTTCATATCTCCCTGCTCAGAGGTGATATTAGGGTGATCTTCATAAAAATGAAAAGATTATCATGTACATTTTATGCTTATAAAATTTCATGAGCATTGGACTTTATTTGATCCACAAATGACCCAACCCAAGTTTTGACCATATGAACAGTACCTATATCAATTCAGCAAGAAAATGAAAATTTGAAAAATGAAAATTAATTCCATAGAGCTTAAAATAATCTATTCTTTACCTTCTCAAAAAGATCTGAATAAGATCTACATGTGTGCCAAATTTCATGGGTAAATTTGTTCATTTGGTTAGATCTTAACATTAGGTTGCAAAATAGCTCACCTTGTGCCATTAAAGCGGTCCAAATGGTCCATTTTGGTTTCTAAGGCAACCATGACCACTTGAGCACGTGGGAATGCACCAAAATAACTCTCTAAACTTTTCTTAAAGGTGCATAAACCCATATTTCTCAAACTTACTCTCTCACCCCATGCCATACACAATAATGCATATGTTTAGTCTTGCCATTCCTTACCCAAATCATGCTATTTCATACATTTGGCATCAAATCTCATTCATACATCATACATTTGGGTAATTACATATGGTCATATGATTATACAATATTTACATCATGGTATTACATCATATGCCATGTGTATGGCTACAAGAGAGGCAAAACTAGGCCATTTCATACACTTTGATGTCAATCTCCTTCTTCTAGACTTAGTGGCTCCCATTACTTTGCTCAATTGCTTAACCTAGCATGTTAAGACATTGGAGAGGAGGGGATCAGATTCAAAGAATCCCAATAGCTCATCTCCCTTTCAATCATACATAAATTATGCAATACAAGCTTTAAAAATGCATGCACGACATATTGATATATGTGAGCATTCATGAAACATTCTTAGCATTTAAACAAATCATACATGGCATACATAGGCTTACCAACTGAGTGGATTAGCCTTACCCATTCACTTATAGATTTTGGACTGCCTCACCCATTTCTTCTAAGATATTTTGACTCAACCTTACACTTAAGAGTCAATCTCACTCTTAGAAGACTCTTGACTTTGTCTCAACCAAGTTCAAGGGTTCTTGGCTCATCCTCACCATGGCTAGAGGGTTCTTGGCTTTTCCATACTCAAGCAAACTAAGGCAAGCATATAAAACATTATTTGTATGCATAAAATATCATCATGACACCATGGAATAAAAGCTCATGCTAAAATACTTTTCATAGCTTAAAACATACATACACACATTCAAAGACAATGTAAGCACATAATTATGCATGAGAGAAGGTGGAGAAAGCTACCTTTGCCATATAAGCATACTCTTTCCTTCAGCCTTGATTTCTCTCCCTTGACCTCACACACACAAAGAGGTAGAGATCATTCCTCTTGGCTTAGACACATCATATGGAAGCCAATTATACTCTTGAATCAAATTCTAAGGCCATATATTCACTAGAAAAGCTAGGTGGTTTATATATCTCTTTTATGGTTCCATAATGCACTCAATGAAGCAACCTCAAGAAATCATTATCTTAGCTCCATTCTCTCTATCTATTTATGATTCTTGACTCCATTTAAATCTCTTGGAGTCATCACACAATCAAATTAAGGAGCCTAGCTAGGTGTTGCTTCTTTAAGCCATAATATGAAACATACAAGGCCATCTCACTTTCTATGGTTTCTAAAATTTTTCTAAGGATTCCTCTCATACTCTCCCATCATACATGATGCAAAACTAAGCTTGGAAGGAATTAAAACACTCCCTAGGTGCATAAACTCTCCTTGGTCGAAGCATATACTCTTCTTAGCACCCTTGGAGTTTCTTTGCTTCCTTTGATGGGAGAATCATGTAGGAAGCTCTCTTGGTGTCTTAAGAGCCTATATGAACTCTTAAACATCATAAAATATGGCTAGGACACATGGTAGAGTTCAAGGTATAGCCTCCCTATCTTGAAATCTAATGGTTTTTAGTTAATTTTCTTTGCATATTCTTATTCTCCTCCCTTAAATTCTTAGGATTCACCCTTGGGTTAGCTAGAAATCCAACCCCTCTTGGCTAGTTTTAGGTGGGACAAAACATGCAAGGGGAAGAACAAGAAGAAGCAACCATTGAAATGGCATATTTACCTTGGATTTAAGCTTACTTTCAAGAGTCTTTCTTCTTGGTATGCTTCTTTTGAAGAATTTTGAGCCATCCCTCCTTGTTCTGGACTCAAAACAAAACCAAACAACTTAATAAAACCATGGAAAGAAAGCTTGAAGGGAGAGAAACAAAGTTTCAAGAGGAAGAAGCATGAAAATCTTTGAGATTTCCTACCTTTCTTGGCTTTTTCTTTCTCCAAATTCTCCTCCTCTTGTGTGCCCTAGTTGATGCTCTTCTTTTCTATTTTTAGATAGAACAAAGTCAGCCTGAATGAGAAGGGAGAAGTGGTGTGATTTCTAGAGAAGTTTCAAGAAGCTACTTTTCTCAAAAATTCTAATTTTGTCTTTCATTCTTAGCATTTTCGTTTCTAACTCATTTTAGATCCTTTTTTAGAACCATCTTTTTTATTATGAAATTTAGATTCCCAATTTAGTAAAATGTTTTTGCAATCACTCAAATTGGAGCTAAAACCTTCTCGAATGAATCTATCAAAGTTCGGGCTCACTGCTATTGAAAAACGTCCACTAGAGGGGTTTTAGCTGTCCTAGGGCTTCCCATGGTTTTTAAGTCCTTTGAGAACCTTGGAGAACTAAAAAATTTCATTTAAAAAGCCCTCCTGTAAAAATTCTAAAATTTGTTCAAAATGATGAAAATGCCTTTACGTTTTGTGAACTTTTTGTTCAAATTCGTTTCTTCATTCTAGCTCCGTTTTTCTTTCCGTCTGAGTCTGAGATTCTCATTTTTAGGAATCTAGAATGCTACTAAAATTTTTTGAGACCTTAACTAATTCATTTCGAGGGACTTCTTTTTGTATCTGGTGAATTTCATACATTGACGGAGAAACTGTAGGTTACATTTCTCACATTTTATCTCATTTTCAGAGAATCAGATGTTACAATGAACACACAAATAGGTAGGCCTTTTAGAGAGGCTCATGCTAAGGATAGAGCCGAGCATAGTAATCTAATGGCTAGAGCCCTGCAAGCTATAATGGCTTACCTGGATAAATAGCAAACCGTGATTATGCAGCTTCAGGAATGGCTTGCACAGAGATAGTGAAGGCCCTACACCTCCTCCTCCACAGCCACCACAGCACTCAGATTGTCCTGAGCATTCTGGGGTAACTCATTTTGATCCATAGCCACATATATAGATATAGCAGATTTCTTAGACTCCACTCGCTCAAATACCTCCAACCACAAAGCAGCCTTCCATTAAGTAGATGATAGCACAGTTCAGGAAATTTAGGCCTCCCATCTTTAATGGTGAATTGAATACAAAGAAAGCTGAGGCTTGGATTATACAGCTTAAGAAGATATTTTGGATGATGGATATACTTCTGAGCAGTAGGCCATGATGGCCATATTTCAGTTAGAGAAAAAAGCATATCATTGGTGGAGAAGTACTGAGCCTATATATTGAGATCAAGGAATCTTCCACTCACTTGGGAGACATTCCTTCAGGTTTTCTACAGCTCTATTAGAGATCAGAAGGAGTCAGAGTTTGTACTTCTGAGACAAGTTGAGGGAATGTCTGTAAACCAATATGTGGCCAAGTTTGTTGAGCTTTCCAGGTATTCCTCATATTTACAGAGACATGATGACGAGTGCTTGAGAGAAAATAAGTTAGAGAAGGGTTTGCTGTCAGAGATTAGAGACAGGGTAGTTTCACAGAGAATTAGGAACTTTAATACTCTGGTAGAGGTTTATAGAGTCACAAAAGCAAACCTCAGAACTATGCAGACTACTTTTAGTGCCAAACCTCCCCTCTTTAAGCCTAAGAGAACGAGAGAAAAGACACAGGCCACAATGAGTAGTAGGAAAGGTGGCAGAGGCCAGTGGAACAAAAGAGGTAAGAAAAGAAGAACTCAGTCTAGCAAAGGCAGTTCCACACCTGCAGTTTGTGCCCAGTATGGCATAAATCATAGGAGCAAGTCATGTTACGCAAGGCAGAACGTATGCTACAGATGCAATAGGCTACGACATATAGCTAGAGATTGCACCCAAGCTTCTCAGTAGTTTACCCAATAGAGGAAGATGGCTTCTGCATCCAGACTTCAAACCCAGGGTAAAGTCTTTGCCCTGACATAGTAGGAGGCTAGCCGGTCCCTAAGTCTAATCCAAGGTACTATTAAGATTAATGATTTTTCTGTGACTACTTTATTTGATTTGGGTACTAGCCACTCTTTCATATCATATGACTATGCTAGGAGGTAGAATCTGCATATGCATACACTACCATATGACTTGCGTGTAGATTTCCTATAGGAAATAGAGCCATCACCTCCCATGCTTGCTTGAATTGTGTAGTCCAGTTTAATTAGTGCTGTACCATACTTAATTTGATATGTAGGCCCCTTATTGACATTGATTTGATTATTGGTATGAACTTGATGTCTGTAAATAATGCCACACTTGATTGTTCTCATAGATGTATTACTCTACCTGAATATTAAACTCTGCCTAGTATGAGGACTGAGCTATCTGTTATGACCACCTCCTAGGCTGAGAGGTCTCTAGAGCATGGTTGTTAGGGATACCTAGTTTTTTTTCAGTCTAGGCTGAGATAGAAGAGGGGATAAGGGAAATCCCAGTAGTGAGAGAGTTCCCAAAAGTATTTCCTAAAGAAATTAGTAAATTACCCCCAGAGAGAGAAGTTGAGTTTCCCATAAACATTGTACCAGGGTTGGTTCAGTGTCTAAGGCCCCGTATAGAATGGCTCCCACCGAGCTAGCTGAGCTTAAGAAATAGATAGAAGAACTTTTAGAGAAGGGTTTCATTAGACCCTGTGTCTCACTGTAGGGAGCTCCAATCTTACTCCTAAAGAAAAAAGATGGGAGCCTTAGACTATATATAGATTACAGGGAGCTTAATAACTATTAAGAATAAATATCCTCTCCCTCATATAGATGACCTCCTCAATCAGTTAGTAAGAGTGTCAGTCTTCTCTAAGATAGACCTTAGGTCAGGATATCATCAGCTTAGGATTAAAGCTAAGGATATTCCTAAGATAGCCTTTAGAACAAGGTATAGGCATTATGAATTTTTAATTATGCCTTTCAGGTTGACGAATGCACCTGCAGTGTTCATGGATTACATGAATAGAGTGTTTAGGCCATACCTAGACTGGTTTGTAGTTATCTTTATAGATGACATTCTCATCTATTTTAAGAGTAAGGAAGAACATGAGTAGCACCTGAGATTAGCCTTAGAGACCTTGAGAGAGAAATAATTATATGTTAAGCTTAGTAAATATGAGTTCTAGCTCACTAAGGTGCAGTTCCTAGGCCATGTGATCTCCTAAGCAGGGGTCACAGTAGATCCCTATAAGGTAGAGGCAGTATTACAATAGGAGAGAACTAGGATAGTGACAGAGATCAGGAGCTTCTTAGGTTTAATAGGTTATTACAGGAGGTTCATTAAGGGCTTTTCTCAGATAGCAATGCCACTGACTAGGTTCACAAGAAAGAATGTGCCTTTTCTGTGGGATGAGAAATGTGAGAAGTGTTTCTAGGAGTTAAAACATAAGTTAACCACAGCCCCAGTTTTAGTACTTCCTAACCTTAGAGAGACTTTTGTAGTCTATAGTGATCCTCTAAGAAAGAGTTAGGATGTGTACTTATGCAGAAAGGTTAAGTGGAAGCTTATGCTTCTAAATAATTAAACCCTCATGAAGTGAATCACCCCACACATGATTTAGAGCTAGCAATAGTGGTGTTTGCTCTAAAAATATGGAGACACTACTTGTATTGGGCATCCATAGAAATTTACAGTAACCACAAGAGCCTTAAATATTTATTTGAACAAAAAGAATTAAATATGAGATAGAGAAGATGGTTAGAATTTTTAAAAGATTATAATTTTACTCTAAAATACCATCCTGGTAAGGCTAATGTGGTAGCTGATACCCTGAATAGAAAATCTATACATATGGCCTGTATGATGATTAAAGAGCAGGAGTTTATTGAAAGGTTCAAAGATATAAATCTCTAATATCAGGTGCATTCGAGGAAGTTATTGATGAGTGAAACCTAGATAGAAAATGACTTGAGGAGTCATACAAGAGAGGCCTAGCAAACAGATGAGTATATAAGAAAGGTTAGATCTTAAATAACCCAGGGTAGCACTTTGGATTTCAATCTATATGAGGATGGCATAGTGAGATATAGGAATAGGCTATATATGCCTAGAAATGCTAAGATTAAAGAGAAAATATTAGATGAGGCACACAAGAGCAAATACATAATTCACCCAGGCAGTAATAAGATGTATCATGATTTAAAGAAAATGTTCTGGTGGCCTGGGATGAAAGCAGACATAGAAGAATATATCTCCTGATGTCTAGTATGTCAGAAAGTCAAAATATAGCACCAAAAGTCAGCTGGGTTACTTCAACCCTAAGATATCCTAGAGTAGAAATGGGATAGTATAGCTATGGATTTTGTCATAGGTTTATTGATGGGTCATGTCACACAACCCTCAAAATAAACTAGGTTGGATATTATATGCAATATAGGGAACAACCTAGGTCATCTCCCTTAAAAATGGAATTCAATGCTTAATTAGGTTCTCTAAGTGTTAAAGGACTCTAAAAATTTTTAAACTAAGGGGGTTTTGATTGACTTAAACTAAGTAAAATGAAATTGAAATAAAGTTCCTAAATTCTACCTAATTGTATGGATTATAAATGAATGATGGACTTGTGACTAGCTCTGGATTCGTCTCTTGGTATCCACTATCCTTATCCTAATTCAATTGTGATTAATTTTGGTCTAAGAGTCTCTAATTGTGTTCAATACAAATTATCTTGAGTTACCATGTAAAAATCAAGGAACTAACAATCTAATGTTGAATTAAAACCTCAATCCCACATCAAATTGCTAACTCTTGTCATTAGGATCAATGAACACTTAAATTGAATGATTAATTGATCAATTAGCCTCTGAATTAACACCTTAGGAGATTCAATCAACCAATTAAACTACAATGAATCCTCAAATTAGATAATTAAGCACACCAATTCTCACAAGCATTATATATATATATTAATAGTTAGAAAATAATGTGTAGAAAATTATAAAATTCGTTGCATGAAATTTTGGATTCGTTAGAGCCAGAAAATGGCTTGAAACGATTACAAGCTTATATGGAGACGAACTAAAACCTTGAACCCATTTAGCTGTCTTAGAAAATTCTATGCAGAAAAATCTACCAGGTAGTGGTGATAGAATCCAGAAATATAGAGTTATGGAGAAGATATAAGTGAAAAACGAACAGAGGTGCTTATCTGTCACGTCACTACCAGGGACAAAATGGTTATTTGGACCTTAAAATAATAAAATATTAGAAAAATAAATAATATTTAAATATATAGTAGGAGACATTAAATGGAACCCACATAGGGCTAAATAATATTAAAATATAGCAGAGAACTTAGAAAATACAGATTAAATAAGATATTATGGAGAACCAAGGAAACGGGGCAATTTTGTAAGTCTAATCGGGGAAGAGCTAACATGGCACCAGGGAGCTGGGAAGATGCTGATGTGGCACCATGTAGAAGGGAGAGAAATGATGTAGTGCCATGTGTAAAGAAGAAGCTGGAAGTTAGAGGAGAATTTTGGAAACTATGGAGCGATCA
>JAIUCV010002393.1:0-10000 GCA_026724425.1 Erythrophleum ivorense
AGGATCAAATAAAATGTGAATCCGACGGATTGGTTTCTAATAATTCATGGAGGAGATTATCATATTTCTACAATTCAATTAGATGCGAAATCTAGAAATATACTTTTTGTGGTTGTAGAAGATGTTTTTTGTTGGAACCCACCTTTTTTCATTTTAAAGAATTGGTTAGTTGTCCAGTAACAAGTAACAATAATAGCAGTAATAGATAGTATTTAATGGCAGAAAAATAACAACTAATTCCATTTTTGAATAAAAATTTTTATCAATATTCGCGGCGCGCGCATTGTTGTTCTTGTATTAGACCAAAAGGCTCCTTCTTGGCTTAATTACAAGGATAGAGCTTTATTTTATATTAAAATATGGAAAGACAAAAAAAATGTAGAACCCTAGTTTCGAGCGATCTGATACCTTTTTTTCTTCTCGTTGGAGATATTATGAGAATGGAACCCACTACAAAATCCAATGAGTTAAAATGAAACTAAAAAAGTAAAGTAAAGGGCATTATAGGGTCACTCTTCTTTTGTTCTAAAATAGAAAAATGGATTAGATACAATCCAAATTAATAAATAAAAAAAGGATCAAAATAGATATTTTTCCGATTTGATTCTATATTAATTCAAAGAAAAAGAAAGTTTTCTTTTTTGAATTGAATGAAGTTACACAACAAAGTTCTTATTCCATTTTAATATAATAAAATCTTTTTTATTATATTAGTTTACTCAACTCAAGAGTTGCTCAATGAATCTGTTGATTTGGAATCACAGGATGGGTAGATGTCACAGATGATAAATGGATTTCTTACCTATGTTACTATATTCTTGTCGTCTATAATGATTGATTGATGAATCAAAAACTTTCAATTGTATTTTGCAAGTTGGTATTTTGCTTATCTTCCTATCTTTCTTTCAAAAATGGAAACTTAGGGAAGTGCTTTTTAAACATATGTATAAAAAGAACATATTTCATTTAGCTCTTCATGCCCACTATAAACTAGTTATTTCGGTTTTCTACTAGCAGCTTTAACTATAACCTCATTTCTATTTATCGGTCTGAGCAAGATACGACTTATTTGATTTGAGATTATGAAATTAATTGAATGAACAATTCATAAAAATCAATCTTTCTGGGATATTCAATATATTCTATAGTTCCTTACCGTGTCAATTTCCAATTCTTGGTCATTGAGATTCATGGGCAATACAGATTAATATTTAAGGATATTTATTACCTACCCCTTTCTCCTTTCAAACAAATAAAAATGATTGAAGTTTTTCTATTTGGAATCGTGTTAGGTCTAATTCCTATTACTTTGGCTGGATTATTCGTAACTGCATATTTACAATACCGGCGTGGTGATCAGTTGGACCTTTGATTAATTAACATCTTTTTTGTTTATTGACCTCCTATTTCTTTGTTTTAATCCTAATTCACAGGAGGTCAAATTAAGACTTTAGACTGCTGTTCCATTATTTCAGTGTCATTCTCGATCTAACAAGAATGGAATCACGCTCTGTAGGATTTGAACCTACGACATCGGGTTTTGGAGACCCGCGTTCTACCGAACTGAACTAAGAGCGCTTTATTTTCATAAAGAATTTTATGTGACCCCAATTCATCTTTCATGCATATACTATCATAATCTATATATAGAACTCTCATCATATATATATTGATAGAATATACATCTATTTCTATTGAGTATGTATGTCCAATTTTAATCGGTCTCAATTGAGACCGATTAAAATTGATCCCTTGTTACTGCTCATAAGATAAGTAATAGTTAGGGATAGGGATGACAGGATTTGAACCCGTGACATTTTGTACCCAAAACAAACGCGCTACCAAGCTGCGCTACATCCCTTTCAATTGGTTTACTGTGTCATTGTAAAGAATCTTTGTCTTGTTTTCCACATCTTGATTTTCTCCGTTGATATATATAAATTATCCTGCCATTTTTTTTCTTTTTAGTTTCATATTGTATAACTTAATTATAATAATAAAAGACTTATATACATCTGACATCCGCCTAACAAAAAAATGAATATTTTTAGGGAATGCTCGGGCAGAGCAGAAATGGACCTCTTTTTTTGTTAAAAAAAAAGAATATCTAATGAATCGTTGTACATTTCAATTTGAATTAGGAATTCTGCGTACAAATACAAGTGGTTATTAACTAAATAACCATCCGATCATATTCATATATGTAATTATGTATTACAAATTACAATAAAGAATAAGAATTAAGAATAAAGAAGGAGGATTTTAAATGCGAGATCTAAAAACATATCTCTCCGTGGCACCAGTGGTAAGTACTCTATGGTTCGGGGCTTTAGCAGGTCTATTGATAGAGATCAATCGTTTATTCCCGGATGCATTGATATTCCCCTTTTTTTCATTCTAGTTATTGACACGGGAAGGGGTGAAGAAGATTAGAGATACAATCAAATATCTGTGATTAATCCCCCCTTCTCCTTCTTTTTTCTTTTTTAGAATTCGAATAAGTTAGAAAAGAGAAAGAATAAAGTCGGATTCGGCCTCAGTGAAACTCGGAATTCGGTCCAGGCTTCAATTGAATTTAATTAATAAGAAATTCAAAATTCAATTAATAATGAATTCCATTTCTATTAAATAATAGGGTGAGACCAGAAATGGAAATGGAATGGCTAAGGCGGGGCAAGAATATCATACAGGATACTTAAATGAAAACTGAAATACTGTACTGTGATTCTAAATATAGTTAGAAATCATTGGATTACTTAATTATTACTATACTATATTGATTGGAACGAGATCCTTCATAATTTGATTTCGAGTTAGCAACTTCTATTATTTTTTTTTCGTTCCTTTTCGCTTCGAATCGTATAGAAGAGTTAAGTGAATCAAAAACACAAAGGAGGTTCATGGCCAAAGGTAAAGATATCCGAATAAGGGTTATTTTGGAATGTGCCAGTTGTGTTCGAAACAGTGTTAATAAGAAATCAACGGGTATTTCCAGATATATTACTCAAAAGAATCGACACAATACGCCTAGTCGATTGGAATTGAGAAAATTCTGTCCCTGTTGTTGCAAACATACGATTCACGGGGAGATAAAGAAATAGAGAAAATTGATCGCTTGTGTGTCACCCCTCCAAGGAACATGAAAAAATGATATATTTTTTCATATTGTTCTAAATTATATTCGAAATTGTATATATAACATATATTTCAAAATATTAAAAATAAAATATTAAAAATATAAGAATAAAAAAATAGAAACAAAACAAATCCTATTTTGTAAGACATAGGATTTTCGGGATAAGGAATAAACAAACCATGGATAAATCTAAGCGACTCTTTCTTAAATCCAAGCGATCTTTTCGTAGGCGTTTTGCCCCCGATCCAATCGGGGGATCGAATTGATTATAAAAACATGAGTTTAATTAGTCGATTTATTAGTGAACAAGGAAAATATTATCTAGACGGGTGAATAGATTGACCTTAAAACAACAACGATTAATTACGATTGCTATAAAACAAGCTCGTATTTTATCTTCGTTACCTTTTCTTAATAATGAAAAACAATTTGAAAAAAGCGAGTCGGCCGCTAGAACTACTGGTCTTAAAACAAAAAAAAAATAGGGTTACTCTTCAATTGAATCAAATTCCAATCTAAACTCAAATCAAATGTGGATTGATGTTTTGTTCGAAAACTACGACAATCCAATTTGGATTATCGTGTTGTATGTAAGAAAAAAGGGAATCGGTGAAGAAAAATAAATCTTTTTTTATTGAACGTGGTTGCTCATTTTGACGACTTTATCATATGATTCTATTTTATCATACAAATCTCTACTCTACTTTCCCGGAGTTCAGTCTCCCGGGGAATTCTTATTTTATGATCTCATTGGAAATCATATAAAGACAATTCCTATTTAATATAGCTATTTGTGCAAGTATTTTACGATTAAGAAGCAACTGCCTCTTGTACAGACTTATACATTAATATACTATAACTATAGTATACCTTTTTTTGATTCTCACGAATTACTGCATTTATTCGACTGATCCACAAACGACGAAAATCCCTTTTTTTCCTATCTCTATCCCGATGAGCCGAAACCAAAGCTTTTATTTTCTGTTGAATAATAGTTCGAGTAAGTCCTTGAATGAGCCCCTCGAAAGCTTGATGTAAATAAACGAATTTTTTTCCTACGTTTCCGAGCTATATATCCTCGTTTAATTCTGGTCATTGAATAAATGAGACTTTGATGAATAATTAATTCTTTGATGAATAACTATTTGATTTCTTTTCTTTCAGTTATTCTTTTCCCTTTACTAGTCTATTAATAATAAAAACGGATTCTTCCAATGTATAAAATAAAAAATTCCAATGGCTTTTGCTACTATAACCTTCCCAACCACGATTTTTTCTTTTTATTTCTAAGCATTTAACCTCGAAATAAGAAATTGTATTGATACTAGGTATCAAAAAAACATATTCAATTAAATAGAAATGGATAAAGAAATAGTGGATTCCATCGTTTCTATGGTTACTTCTTAAACGGCGAGGTCCTCTCTATACACCGGAGCCCCTTCTCTCATTTAATCAATGCTATTGTTAACTTGTACAGTTCACACTCTTTGGCTCTACCCATGAATAGCTAGTAATAGGTCTTTCACAACGAAATCTAACTATACAGTAACGGTATTTAAGTATGAAGATTAGCTGGGTAGCTGACCCTGTTAGTCCGTTCTTGCAAGAATAAGGGCATAATCCTTCCACTTTTTAATTTTGAAATAGGATTTCCCCTGCTTAATGGATAAGCATTTGCTACCAATGGGGAAGTCTTTCTCATCTGAAATTGCAAATTGAGGTGATTGGATTTGCACCAACGGAAACCATAAATTTGATACATATATAGAAGGATATATATTATTAATAGATTTTTTTTTAAGATAGTGAATGGAGTTCTTCCATTCTATCCTAACCGATCACTGATACCGGAATAATTTGTTTCCTCTCTTTTGTCTTAGTCCATGATCGGAACGAGTCGCACATACACCCTAGTACATGTTCCTCGGCGCTGAGGGCATCCCCGAAGGGCGGGGGATTTCGTGACATTTCTGATTGGCTGTCTTGTGTTTCTAATAAGTTGTTTAATAGTTGGCATGTTGAATCGTATACATAATGAGCTGGTTTAGATCAATCCTAACCCGATGATTATGAATTACTTATATTCTATATTAATAGATTAATTATTAATAGATTAATTAATAGAGATATTATATTAAATCCGGTAAGAAGATAAAATCTCAAATTGTGTATTTGCGCGGAATCCCTGCTAATTTTTTATTCAACCGCTACAAGATCAACAATTCCATGAGCTTGGGCTTCTGCTGCTGACATAAAAACATCCCTTTCCATGTCTTCCGATACAACCCATAAGGGTTTGCCCGTTCTTTGTACATAAACCCTTGTGATAGTTTCGCGCAGTTTCAGTAGTTCTTCCGCTTCCAGGATAAATTCTCCCGTTTGTGCCTCATAAAAAGAACTTGCGGGTTGATGGATCATTACCCTGACGATATAACATAATAAATGGTTCCTCTATCTCGCACGATAAGGCGAGAGATAAAGAATAATAAAAAACAAAGATAGAATTGAACAACCGTACAGGCATCTTTTGCATATTGCATACGGCTCTACTATGGAATTGGTTTTTACCTTCCATCGAAGAAAAAATAGAGAGGGTCTATCAGACCTAGATCGGTAAATGATCCAATAACCACCCTTCCTTTTTTTGTTTTGGAGTAGTTAAAAAATACTATGATGGTTCCGTTGCTTTATTATTTCGTCTGTTATTCAGCAATCCCAAAGTTTCTTTTTTTTTTTCAAATCAAATATATCATAAGTAAAAAAAATCTTGTTTTTTTTATTTTCATATTCTTTCATAACATAAATATTGTTAAAAGCTTTCCGGTGTGAAAACAAAAAAGTTTGTGACGCTGAAATAGGCTCCTGATAGATCAGATAAAATCGGAAATACCCGTTTTCTCATACCACTCTTTCGATACATAATCGAATGGTTTTGAAAAAATTTCGCATATCGAATTCGAAGTGCCATGCTATTATTACTTAATATTCATATGGCGAAGGCATAGTCTTCTTTTTTTTTTTCTCAAATAAAAGACTCATTGGCGCCAAGCGTGAGGGAATGCTAGACGTTTGGTAATTTCTCCTCCTGCGAGAATAAAAGATCCCATTGAAGCGGCTAATCCCATGCATACTGTCTGTACATCTGGTTGCACAAATTGCATAGTATCATAAATAGCTATTCCGGGTATTACCCATCCGCCCGGAGAATTTATAAACAAATACAAATCTTTGGTATCATCCTCTATACTGAGATATACCATAAGGCTAATAAGTTGATTCGATATCGCACTATCAACCCCTTGGCCTAAAAAAAGTAGTCTTTCTCGATAAAGTCGATTGATTAGGATAAAATTTTATCCCTTAGGAGCCGTACATGCACCTTTTGATGCATACGGTTCACCAAAAATCGCGAAAAAGAATCAATGTGTAGATTTCAACCCTCTTTCTTTTTTCATAGCAGACTTTTTCGAACTTCTAACGAAAGGTCTTTTTCTTACATTTTTAAAGAAAGACGACTTTTGACCCGTTTATCTATATTAATCTATATTTTATTATAAAAAAAAATAATGTACTAAACACTTATTGAACTAACTTCTCATTGATGTATTGTTTTCATCGAGATCGAATCCAAATCGCGATGTAATTTTCTTGTTTCTGAATGGGCTTCTTCAATTCTTTTAGGTTTCTGTTCTACTCCGAGTAAAGATCTACCCGATTTGGATTTGCACATATAGCACAAATACTCCAATACCACGTCTTTTTGCTACGACTTCTTTTCTTCAATTTATTTCATGTTTTCCAGCAAATACAAATATATGATAGAAGTAGTAATCGTAGATATATTACCAATTGGGTTTTTTTCTAAACAGAGCCTGGATGCTTCATTTTATTGGTCCAACCAAGCCAACCATAAATTATTGTAAATTGATAATATTAATCTGGATACCTCCCCAAAAAAAAGATCTAATTACACACTTCACGCTCCAAATTTTTGCTGATTCAATCAATCTTTTTTGGGGTGAAAGAGAGGATATCTCGATCGGGGGAGAGAACGGGGAAATCCCATATGACCCAATATATCTGACAAGTCGCACTATACGTCAACCCAAGATGCATCTTCCTCTCCAGGACTTCGAAAGGGTACTTTTGGAACACCAATAGGCATTAAATGAAAAAAGAATTAAATTAAGTAGTATATCTCGCTTTGATGCGGAAACGTAACAATGGGTTTATTGTCTTAATAATGATTGGTCTTTATCATATTTGATTTATAGATTGAAAAAATTCGTAAAAAAAAATCCTAAATACAAAAGGAAGACCAAGTGACTAAAGGAAAATTCTTACGAATAGGTCCTTTGAGTGATGAACAAATATGTCCGCATTCACTGATATAAAGATATAAACACTCATATAAAATACGGTCAACCCCCCCTCCCCTCCACCATTGCGTATTGTTACTTATCGGGTATAGAATAGATCTGCTTCTTTTGTTCCTACGAATAGAATTCTTCCATTATTACTAAAAAACTAGAACAAATATTAATCCTTTATCCGAGATAATCCACTAAAAAGAGAGGGTCCATAGTATAGTTTTTTACAGTGCAATAAAGTTACATAGTGTCCATTTTTTGTTGATATAAGAGGTATTTTCATGGGTTTGCCTTGGTATCGTGTTCATACCGTCGTATTAAATGATCCCGGCCGTTTGCTTTCTGTCCATATAATGCATACAGCTCTGGTTGCTGGTTGGGCTGGTTCGATGGCTCTATATGAATTAGCCGTTTTTGATCCCTCTGACCCTGTTCTTGACCCAATGTGGAGACAAGGTATGTTTGTTATACCCTTCATGACTCGTTTAGGAATAACCAATTCATGGGGTGGTTGGAGTATCACAGGAGGGACTATAACGAATCCAGGTATTTGGAGTTACGAAGGTGTGGCCGGGGCACATATTGTGTTTTCTGGCTTGTGCTTTTTGGCGGCTATCTGGCATTGGGTATATTGGGATCTAGAAATCTTTTGTGATGAACGTACAGGAAAACCTTCTTTGGATTTGCCCAAAATTTTTGGAATTCATTTATTTCTTTCAGGGGTGGCTTGTTTCGGTTTTGGCGCATTTCATGTAACAGGATTGTATGGTCCTGGAATATGGGTGTCCGATCCTTATGGACTAACCGGATAGGGTACAATCCGTAAATCCCGCATGGGGGTGTGGAAGGTTTTGATCCTTTTGTTCCAGGGGGAATAGCCTCTCATCATATTGCAGCAGGGACATTGGGCATATTAGCGGGCCTTTTCCATCTTAGTGTCCGTCCACCCCAACGTCTGTACAAAGGATTGCGTATGGGAAATATTGAAACCGTCCTTTCCAGTAGTATCGCTGCTGTCTTTTTTGCAGCTTTTGTTGTTGCTGGAACTATGTGGTATGGTTCAGCAACTACCCCGATTGAATTATTTGGTCCCACTCGTTATCAATGGGATCAGGGATACTTCCAGCAAGAAATATATCGAAGAGTTGGTGCTGGGCTAGCCGAAAATCAAAGTTTATCAGAAGCTTGGTCTAAAATTCCCGAAAAATTAGCTTTTTATGATTACATTGGCAATAATCCGGCAAAAGGGGGATTGTTTAGAGCGGGCTCAATGGACAATGGGGATGGAATAGCTGTTGGGTGGTTAGGACACCCTATCTTTAGAGATAAAGAGGGGCGTGAACTTTTTGTACGTCGTATGCCTACCTTTTTTGAAACATTTCCGGTTGTTTTGGTAGACGGAGACGGAATTGTTAGAGCCGATGTTCCTTTTCGAAGGGCGGAATCGAAGTATAGTGTCGAACAAGTAGGTGTAACTGTTGAGTTCTATGGTGGCGAACTCAATGGAGTCAGTTATAGTGATCCTGCTACTGTGAAAAAATATGCTAGACGTGCTCAATTGGGTGAAATTTTTGAATTAGATCGCGCTACTTTGAAATCAGATGGTGTTTTTCGTAGCAGTCCAAGGGGTTGGTTTACTTTTGGACATGCTTCGTTTGCTCTGCTCTTTTTTTTCGGACACATTTGGCATGGTGCTAGAACCTTGTTCAGAGATGTTTTTGCTGGTATCGACCCAGATTTGGATGCTCAAGTAGAATTTGGAGCATTCCAAAAACTTGGAGATCCAACTACAAGAAGACAAGTAGTCTGATAGAACATTGTTTTGTTCCTTTTGGACTTTATTTTCTTTTTGTGATTTGAATTTGACATAGGGAACCGGATAAATCTTGATTTGAATCGCTATCTTTTCTTTTACTCTTGTTCTTTCTTTTTCTTTATCCGAGAGACGATCCCAAATAAACAGGTATGAAAGCTATAATTGTAAACCACGATCAAATCCATGGAAGCATTGGTTTATACATTCCTCTTAGTTTCTACTTTAGGAATAATTTTTTTCGCTATCTTTTTTAGAGAACCACCTAAAGTTCCAACTAAAAAGATGAAATGATTTTTCATTATCTCAATTGAAGTAATGAGCCTCCCAATATTGGGAGGCTCATTACTTCAACTAGTCCCCATGTTCTTCGAATGGATCTCTTAGTTGTTGAGAGGGTTGCCCAAAAGCAGTATATAAGGCGTACCCAGTAAAACTTACAAGTAAACCAGATATAGAGATGGCAACTAGGGTTGCTGTTTCCATTATTATATAATTTCAAGACCAAAATGGATCTAGGATAAGATCATTTATTTACAGCGGAATGGTATACAAAGTCAACAGATCTCAATGAATAAAAAATAGGATTTATGGCTACACAAACTGTTGAGGGTAGTTCTAGATCTGGTCCAAGACGAACTATTGTAGGGAATTTATTGAAACCATTGAATTCGGAATATG